>AYEL01087285.1:0-52547 GCA_000484575.1 Olivierus martensii | reverse complement strand
TTGCAAGGCACAAACACTTTTTATTAATCTAAAACGTTTTCGGACTAGGTTATAGTCCAACATCAGTAGAAACGTTTCTTCTTCTTCTTCTTCACTTAATAATATGGAGGCTATAGCTCGAGCTTTTTCCTCCGATGACGATTATCTAGTACAGCAGGTTAAGTGAAACGATTGGTGGTCCGAATGTATGTTTCCAGTCGGGATATGTAGGATGTTATATCTGCGTTGTTACGTATTCTCAGAGAAGTCTTAAAAGAGATTGATATTCAAACATAGTGCGACTATTCGTCCCGGATTTTCCGGGACAGTCCCGGGTTAAAGCCCCGTGTCCCGAATTAGATAATTCATCATATCATGTGAATATTATAATATTCGATTATATTTTATTCGCGCGTCTCTGCGTACATGACTATATGAACACATTCACTCATCTGCGCGCATGCTTATGTTTACAGTCACCACACACACACACATCATCAGAATCAGTCATCACAATCACACATACACATGCACACACAGTTTAAAGCAGCACTTGCAAGTGTAGCTGTCAGTTGTTGGTTATTCTATTGAAACGCATATACAGGTAGACCTCGATTAGTGCGAGTTCGAATAATGCGATTTCGATTAGTGCGACTTATAAAATTGATACCGTTTTTCTGTTAGTGCGAGCAAATAAATATTCGATTAATGCGAGTTGTATGCTTTCTGAGTGGAAAAGTGTGCATACCCCACATACCTCCATAAGTTTACCTCTACTTATAATGCTAGATCAGGGCCGTGCAGTGCTATGAGGCAGAGAGGCGGCACCGTAAGGGGCGGCATAAACAGCGAAATCAAAATACAATTTGAACCATTCAATAATTAAAAATCTTTACGCAATGCTTTTCTATATTGATCTATGTTGATAGTTCTGCTTTGAGCTGACAATTATTGACAATATTAGATTTTAATGTTAGTTTGTCTCGAAAAGTGACAAGTGGCTGCGTTGTGTTTAAATCGGTAAATCAAAATAAAACAAGATCTGAACTAGCTAATAGGACCTGAAAATAAAATTAAAGATACAGGAGCACTTTCGGGCTGGAGTGCCCAGTGAAAGTGAGCGTAGCAGAGAACCTAACAGAAAATGGAATATCTGTAAAAACAAGTGTAAATTATAATTTAAACCCCAAGTGTCAGGTGAACGGTAAAAAACAAACAGGTTGTGCGTGTGGGATAAAATGTTAGGCAAAAAGGGGGCGGAAATAGAGCATAACAAATACAAAATTTATGTTTTCATATTGTCAAAATAAAAATAGTATTCGTGCATTTTGTGCAATTTTTTTAAATCACAAACGAAGGTTGATTTAAAGAAAAAATATTTAAGGGGCGGCAATTCGAAGATTTGCCTCATACTGAGAAAATCTACCGCACGGTCCTGATTGATACTGTTTTTCAGTTAGTGCGAGCAATTATTCGATTAATGCGAGTTGTAAGCATAGACAGTCTTATTAATAAAGCTCCGTCTCCTTTTACGATGTCAATTAACAAATTACCGTTAATTTTCGGTTAGTAAAACCGGACGAGGAGCAGTCAAAGAACAGTCACTTGGCTTTGAAGGAATGAAACACCAGAAAGATGGGCTTTTTGCCGTTAACTGTTTAACATTACTGTACTATTATTTAGCTTTGCTTAAATTTCTGTTTTAAAATGAGACTTTAAAGGAATTTTTTCAAAAAAAAAAAAATTTCCACGCGCACGTATTTACGTGTGCTTCGTACGCAATGGACGCTCTCTGTCCCGCATTATGTTACGATAAAAATGGTCACCCTATTCAAACACCATTGAAATACTCTAATCAAGTTTACATTTTCTTGTATCAAATTTGAATATAATTTAATTCTTTAAGAGAAATAAGTTGGATTAATCAGAAATTATATTAGTAATCAAAAAATGATGATAATTAAAACTATAATGATGCTATTGAAAAATATTAGAATGAGCTAACAATTTTGATGATCACTTTCAGTCAACATTATAAATTTTTGCTGAAACTATTTAAATATAATAAATATAACTATTTAAACATATAATTGTATATAACTATATATACTGTCGTTTAGTTCAGCTGTGCTTTGATCTTTAGGGTTTATTTTTTTGTTTACTGTGGGGGGGTTAACTGGGGTAATTTTGGCTAATTCTTCTTTGGATATTTAAATATAATAAATATAACTATTTAAACATATAATTATATATAACTATATATACTGTATATATTTTTTCGATGATGTACAATTATATCAATGATGTACAGTATTCTTACAACTTTTTATTCTTTAACATTTTTTTAGATTTTATGCAAATTAACATAAATCAATATAAAATTTAATAAAAATATTATATCAAATAAAATTTTAATATTATAGTAAGTGTAAAAAATAATAAATACAGTATAATAATCAATTTAAATTTAAATATTTTCATAATCATAATAAGTCGTATAGTTGCGAATTGCTGTCTTCATTTTTTGACCAGTATATCATGTAAGTATACAAAGTATAACATATGAATGTGGTCTTCGTCGAAGCATTCTCCGTGAATCACGTGGAGAAAGGTCCAAATACTGTACTTCGAACAGGTCTAAATATGGTGGAATTTTTGGTGAATTCATGAAACCGGTCCACCGGATTCATGAAACCGGTCAGTACTTCGAACAGGTTTAAATATGGTGGAATTTTTGGTGAATTCATGAAACCGGTCCACGAAGTATTCTTTACTAGCACTTAGCACTTCGAATATGGCTGTATTATTTCAAGGATTAATATAAATTCACCATTCTGCCGATTGGATGGATGCTTACTCTTGTTGAAATATGTTGTCTAGTTTAGGGTCTTATTTGTCTTTTGTGGCTGTATTCTTTACTAGCACTTAGCACTTCGAATATGGCCTGTATTATTTCAAGGATTAATATAAATTCACCATTCTGCCGATCATCCGATCGGCAGAATGGTGAATTTATATTAAACATTTACTTCCACCATGCGATGCTTCCATTATAGAGGATCCTAATTCAATTCCTGGATCCCAAATCTCAAGTTTTTTCAGGAGGGATCCGGGCCCAGCTTGTTGAATCCCTTTGATGGCTAACCCCACCAGGGATATATGCGGTCCGTGATAGGCATAGTTTAATACTCACAGAATGGAAAGCATATAACACAACACAGAAAAAATTAAAAATATATGTATAATTCATCACTTAATTTTCTATCTTTCACAAACAAGTTGCAACATTTTTCATCTTTACATAATAAAAACAAATAAAAATTCAAAATGTGACAGAATTAGAATATTAGAAATTCGATTTATATACCATATAATAATTTGTCACTCATCAAATATTTATAATAAAATTTCAATAGAGTTTAATGTTTATTTTCCGTAAATTAATTAAATCGATCCATATCACAAACAAAACTAGTTTTTGTTTGAAAAAAGTGGGGAAACAATATTGTACATTGATTAATATTGTAAAATAAACTATACGTAGGCGAAATATAAAAAGTAATAAGAAACAAGTTAAATAACTAAACTAAAAATAAAATATGCGCGATATATTCATTTTAACCACTACAAATTGACTAATATTTTGTGACAGACACGGTCAGAGGGTTGAAATATGGAAATAAATAGGCAGGGCACTAATTCTCTGAATTATCTGGAAAAATGGCACTCTAAATCAATACTTGTTATCCACGTGAAAGTTTAGCACTCTGACATCAGACTGATCCTCATGACCTTATGAATTGAATAGTTGGAAGTATATTTATCAGTTAGCTGCTGCATGGTAAAAGCATTGGAATTTTCCCCTGAAAATTCAGGATTCATTATTTTGATATTTTTGGAAGAATTCAGTTCTGGTCATTGATCTCAATTCTTCGCATACTCGGTCGATCCTACAGAAGTAATTCATGACAGAATTTATCCTCATGACCTTATGAATTGAATAGTTGGAAGTATATTTATCAGTTAGCTGCTGCATGATAAAAGCATTGGAATTTTCCCCTGAAAATTCAGGATTCATTACTTTGATATTTTTAGAAGAATCCAATTCTGGTCATTGATCTCAATTCTTTGCATACTCGGTCGATCCTACAGAAGTAATTCATGACAGAATTCAGCTTCGCAGCATCGCCTAGTATCTAAAAAAATGGAATTTTTACAAATAGTTATAAAATTTAAATAATAATAGTAATAAAAGCTGCAATTGCCACTTTGTAGTTTTCAAATAAAAAGTTGCATAAAATTATATACAATACCATATAGGCCTATAACATCTCAGTCTCGAATAAAAATATTCTATAATCACTACTACATATGATCAGACAAATAATCATAGAAAAAATAATCGTCTGCTTTCAAAAAGTGTCCATTTTTGATAAAGGTAATGAATTAAAAGGTTTTTTCTACTGAAATTCGTAAAAATTATTTAAATATTATATAATTCAACAATTATTATGGGAATTTTAGAAGTTTGAATTCTCTTATTTCTAAATAGCTGAAGCTGAATTTAAAAAGTGTGGTGTTCGGATAATCAACTCTAACAAAACAATTCGTAAATATCTGTTTAGAGTGAGTTCAGAAAATGCTGGAGAAGCTAAAGAATGATTGGAGTCTCCGCTGAAGAAGCTAAATGAGGAGATTTTGTTTTGTTTGTTGACAGTAGCGCCGAGAGAAATCCCGGGCCCCGGTACGAACCAGGTTTTGGGCCCTATATATATAATAAATTCTTATTGTTAGGAAGCGGCCCGGGCCCTTCAATCTTCTAAGGGCACGGGGAATTTGTCTCCTCTTCCCCGCCCTCTCGGCGCCACTGTTTGTTGAACGTCTGGACCTCCAGCCGTTCAACAAATCACATTATCTCGCGATCTCTACGGGTCTTGACGTCATTCTTTGGCTTTTCTACTGGAGACTTCTCGGAGCGTTTTTTGAGCTCATTCTTATTAGTTCAAATGTTATTAGTGAATAAAAAAATGTTAAAAATTGTTTAAATTACGTTGAAAGTTTTCTGCCTTCTATGATTGGACAAGAAAGTAATTGAATCAACCAATAGCATTTAACAGTCTATCTATATAATATTCTGTCTCTCTTCAATCTGATTTATTGGCTGTTAAGTTTTAGAGTCAGGAAGTTTTAAAATAATATGAAATCGGGTAGAAAAAGACAGGTGTGTAAATGTCTAAAACCGCCTTATGTAATCGCTTGGGGAAATTCAACTGATTGTAAGAAAAAGTTAACATTTGAAAAACTAAACGAGCGTAGATTATGCAAATCTACAGGATTTTTATATTTGACTAAACAGAAAAGTCTCGTTTGGAGAATTTTATGGATGATTGTTGTTTTAGGCAGTTTCGTAGGATGCGTTATATCTAGTTATAACTTCTTAACGAAGTTCTTTGAGCGTCCAATGATTGTGAATTTAGATGTCCGCAACGAAGGACGATTGTTTTTTCCTTCAGTAACAATCTGCAATTCAAACAGGTTAGAAAAAGTTAATTTTTATTTTTTATATATTTTAGATTAAAAGTATTAGAATTGAATAAGATTGCCTGAAAGTCAAAGAAAAATTTATTTTATTTTCTATGCATTTTAGAATAAAACTATCAGAATTGAATAAAACCGCTTGCAAGTCAGAGGAAAAATTATGTCAATATTTGCGCATCATACACGAAAGCTCTACAAGTCCGGAGAAAAATTTGGTAACTGTTTTATTCTTAAAAGTATTAAATAATAATAACAATTATAAAATATATAACTAGTATTTTGCCATAGGATTTTTCTTCGAAATATTCAACATGCTATAATTCTTCAGAAAGAGAAATTTCCTTATATTATCAGAAATTAATTGCTTTTACGTACACTTTGTCCAAATTTAAAGATGCGGAAATAAAGAAAATGAGTCATCAGTTAGAAGACATGCTAGTGGAATGCACTTATAATGGAGAAAAATGCGATGCATCGTAAGTAGCAACTTATTTCATATTTTTTTCAAATTTTATATTTTTCCTATTGAATTTACTTCATTTTTGATCATGTTGGATATTAAATGATGAAGCTATTACAATGCCATTAATGGATCACTCATATCCGGTAGGCAGTGCTAGATATAAGAATTATATGGACTTGTGCCAGGGCTCCTCAGGAACTTCGGCCCCACCGTCAAATATAATAACTAATAACTTAATTCCGTAAAATATTAAATTTTAAAATAAATTTTATGAATAAAATAATATACAAACAATTAATTAAAATGCATTTGATAGTGTATAAGACAGCTGTAAGTTTGTTTCAATTATATACAATACAGTACTGTAGATGATATTTTTTAATTTGGCGTCATCTCTATATTTTGCATTTGTTTATTTCTAATGTATGTTAACATTATTAATGATTTCATTACCAGGAAATGTAGAAAACTATTAAAAACTTAGTTATTTTATGTAATTATTGTAATATAAACAATGGCAGTCGTGGCTTGAAATCGTGGCGTGCTGCAACTTTCGAAATATGCATACACACTGTAAATACAGTGTATACGTATTTGGATAAAATTAAAATAAAAAAATATTTTTTTATATATATATTTTTTTATTGTTGATAAAATTATATAGTTTAGCAGGATCGCCGAGAGGGGGTGACATCCGTGACTTTTGTCATGGACCCGGCATCAGAGAGGGCCCGACCGTCGGGCCTGAACCACATAACGTGTCCGATAGTTCGCAGGCTGTCGATAGAGCACATAAAGCAGTCATACCAAAATAAACCTTTTATATGTAACATAGTATGTAATATATGGAACTATGAATTTATTGTTTGCCTTTTTTAAATAAATGCTTAACATTTTATATGATTGTTTGCCTTTTTTAAATAAATGCTTAATGTTTTATATGGTTTCTTTTATTAAACCAAAGCGTTGCACTTTTTTAAGTGGGGCCCGGACCACAGATGTGTCAAGGGCCCGAAAATCTTTCTCGGAGGCCCTGTAGTTTAGTATAATTCAAAATGTTATGCCTTTAATTATAATATCCAAATATTTAAAGAGACGGAGTAAACACAATAAGCACTACGCACACGCTATTACTGGCGCAACCTGCATATAAACGACAGTGGAACTGCACGATGGACAGTGCCTCATTACGCTGATAGCTCGCATCCATGCATGTCACTATGACGTGCATATGCTTGCGCTAATAACAATATGGCACTGTGGTAAACACAGTGCCGCTAGCGTCCTTCGCTCTGCTAAGTGCTACAAGATAGATTTTTATTATTTTTTATACAAAGTAAGAGAATTGTATAGGGTTGTTGATAATAAAATTAACTATTACAAGCAAATATAAATAAATTAATAAATATATTTATATATCAAGAAAAATTGGGGGTGCTGCAGTTCCGCAGTGCCTATGCAGGAGCCGCCCCTGAATATAAAGTTAAAAATTACTTGTTTTAAAATCAATTGTACAGTCGTTATAATTACTTTCTAATTTTTGTACTCGGAATTATATTCTTATACAGGTATTCCTTCTATAACACGGTAGATAGGTTCTTAAAACACCGTGTTGTGTGAAACCGTGTTATATGAGACCTTGAGCCAATACAAAAGGAACTGTGTGAAACAGTGTTATATGAGACCCAGAGCCAATACAAAAAGGAGGATTACGTTCCAAAACCAATTAAAAACAAATAACTTTCTTTAATTCCACATTAAGAAACTTAATTTTTATTAAGAATATTAATAACACGAAACATGAGGAAAGAAAAAATCTATACGTAAGATCCTAAAAAACAATATACGTCAAAAGGAAAGAAAATAATATACAGCCTATATAACATTCATATAATAATTATGTCTTCCTTACCACTGTTTCGTTAAAACGAGAACGTTCATTTAATAATTATATCTTCCTTATTGCTGTTCAGTTAAAACAAGAATTTTCCTTTAACAATATCAACTTCACTTTCTGAACTTTTTTATGCATTAAAGTTTGTGTATCTTTTGTTCTCTTTACAAAATCTATAATCTAACTGTCTACAACCCGTAAGAAAACCGTCGTTCCTTAACATATACTCAAAAAAATTTACGAATAAAAAAGTTTTTCTTCTCTTTCACATTCTTCAATTGAAGAATAAAGACTTTTTATTTTATTTATTTATTTATTTAATTACAAAATCAGATAAAGCTCCGATTTTTTTAAATAACGGACACTATCTGAAAAAAGAATACAATGTAAACAAGTACTAACACAAAATCAAGATCAAAAAGAATAATCATTAACGATGGAATCACTTTTTAACATTTCAGACCATTTTGTTAGAGTACAGTTAAAAATATCATAATTTAGAAGTGCTTGATTTTGTACGACACGATGAAAAAAAAGACCTCCTAGATATTTTAAGTTTACATTTATTACATTTAAATAATTGTCTAGGTCTCAGTTGTCTAGGAGGAATACTTAAAAATATGTTAGAATCATAAAAACCATCTTGGACATATAAAAGTGCGCTAAAAGGAGATCCTTGTAAAACTCCGGATTGTAAAGGGAAAAAATCAGAATAAAGATTATCAACTTTTAAACAAGCTTGTCTTTTTGATAAATAATTAAATATCCATTTACAGAAAGAAGACTCAATCGAAGCAATATCATTTAGGCGATTATACAAAATATTATGATTAATAGAATCAAATGCAACAGAAAGATCAAGATAAACCACATAGGTGTCAATCAATTTCTCCATGTTGTTTAAGATAATTTGTTTTGTATGAAGTAGATTAGATACACATGAACGATGTTGTTTAAGATAATTTGTTTTGTATGAAGTAGATTAGTTACACATGAACGATTGGGTAAGGCATAATGCTGATTAGGTGATAAGTAATTTTTAGTATTAAATAAAGTAATCTTTAAAATCATTTTCTCAAAAATCTTCAAAAAAGCAGATGAAATAGCAATTGGACGATAAGATAAAAACGAGTTAGGATTTTTATTAGGTTTACATATAGGTAGTAAAAACGATGATAACCATTGAGTAGGAGAAAAAGCATAAGAAATACATAAGTTGCATAAAAATACTAAGATATCTACAAATTCATCAGGTAAATGTTTAAAAAATACAGCGGGAATTTCATCAGAACTAGAAAGAGTATGTTTTATTTTTTTCAGAACAAATAAAAAATCATTGCGTGTGAATATATTACAAAAAAGTTTAGGGTCGAAAGGAATGTCGAAATATTTACCAGAATGATCAATTTTATAATTGTTGTTCAAATTCTTTAAAAGGAATTTAGAAGATAAGTAAAGGTAAATGTCGTTAAATAGTGAATTAGTCATTTCATTTGTACGTTTTTAATTTTTCTGCGAGAAAAACTAGGTAAAGTTTTCCAAAAAAATTTATTTGAAGATAACTGTTTTTTTGATAAAGTATTAATATAATTTCGTTTAGCAAATTTTAATTTTTGTAAATATATTTTATCAGTTTTTTTAAATTGAAGAAAATAAGTAATATTATTCGATTTTTTCCACTTTCTATAACAGGAATTTCTGAAGTTTTTTGATTTAGAAATTTCTCTGGAAATCCAAGGAAATTTTGTAGTTTTTAGTAGCAGTAAAAGGCACAAAAAGAGCAATCGCTTGATGCATAATTCCGTAAATTTTATCAAATTTGCTTTGTATATCACTGTCAACAGAATAAATAGTAGATAAATCTTGTAACGACAAAAAAGAATAAATATCAATCCAGTTAGCCCGATTCCAGTTACGTTTAAAAGGGAGACAATGATTAACATTAGATTGGCAAGTAGTATTGCTTTCAAGTAAAAATTTAATAGGTTTGTGATCAGATAGGAACCGGAAAGAAGAAAGCAATAATGAAGAAGTTACTAAATTGTAGGTATCTCCTGGATAAAAATTATCATGAAACTTAATTTCATAATCAGCAAGATTAAAATAAAAAACTAAATCTACAAAATTATTAAGACGAGTAGGAAAATTAATCGCCTGTCTAAAATGAAAAAAGTAATAAATATCTTCTAAAAAAAATAATTCAAAATTATTTCTAATAGAATAATTAGGATTTCCCGAATCCCAAAAAATATTTGATAAGTTAAAATCTCCAATCATAATAAAGATGTAGGTAGGATATTTGGTAAGAAACAGTAATAATTCAATTTTAAGCTTTAATAGCACATCAATATTATTCGATTGAATAACAGATGGAGGAAAATATACTAAACAGAAACAGATATGAAAAATATGAGAAACACAAAATAAATAAACATCGTTAAATTTGGTTTTAATCCAAGAACTGAACGATTGGAACACAAAATACTCAATGGTCGTCAATTAACTCAGTTTTAAATCGAAATCGAAAAACGACTGCATATCGTCCTTCTCATGGCAAACTAACGAAATCGCATTTATGACTAATTGTAGCAAAGTATTTCCCAATGATTGCATTTTATGTGTGTATTAGGTGTCCCTAGTATGGATTTACGAAAATTAATGAAAATGTTTTGTGTTGTAGGAGAGTAAATGTAATTTTCTAAATGTGTTAAGTAAAACTGTGTTATAGAAGTACCAAAATTTGTTCGCAAATAGTGTTCGTAGACCGATTTGTTCGTGATCCGAGGTATCACTGTAATTCTGATCACTTTCTTCGGTGGTCAGAGAATCATTCACAAAGAATTTGTTCTGCAAGGAATGACAGTAAACAACAGTACTACAGGGACATATTATTTGTCTAAATTTCATCAAATAAGACCAATTTTTGAAATGTGGAAGCTAGTTTTTTCTTCATGACAATGCAAAGCTTCATAGCAACATCAAAGCAGGGGATTTTTTTTTGGTAAAACAAGAGATCCCTGAATTATATCATTCTTCATATTCCCGCTTTGTCTGCACCAAACTACTTTCTTTTCCCAAAAATCAAATTAATGCTGAAAGGATGAAAATTTGACAACACAGAAGACATAAAAAAACGTGACAAAGGAAATGGCATTAACTCAAAATCAATTCAAAATTGTTTCCAGCAGCTTTACGATAGAGCATAAATGTGTATAACCTCCCAAGCAGATTATTTTGAAAATATTTAAATGTATGTTCAATTCCATATGCTGTTTTTTCAATGCAACAATCCAGGAACCTATTAGCTAAACCTTGTACTAGAACAAAGGAACAACAGTAAATGGTTTATAAAAATTAAATTAAATGCAAACATATAGTTAATATCTATTGTTTGCATAGTAATTAGTCATTACTGAATATTTAGTGTGTGAATTAAAGCAATTTTCTGATATTAAAAATACACCAAAAGCTTAGAAAACATATGAAGATGGAAAGTAAACAGATGTGGGATGGCAGCTAAGTCCACTGAATACAGCTGTATGATGTTTAAGTTAAACCCATTTTCATTATTTGTTAAATATTAGTATGAAAGTCAATATAGAAGCATGTCAGATGCTGCAATTCAGGAGAACACAAACTATACAAAAAAATAAATTTCTTTTAGATAAAATAAAAAACTTAGTATCAATTAATGAAAAGAGTATGTTTCTTTAAAATATATAAATTCTTTTTTTCAAATACAAGAAAAATTAATAATTTTATAAAAGGAAAATGAAATATAAAGAATTAAATTATTTTGCTGGGCCAAATTTACACAAAATTTAAATTTTTTTTTACATGATTGCATAAAGCATGATAAAAGGAAGACATCCTGAAAATTTCAATTATTTAAAAAAAAAATGAAAATATTGCAATTTATGTAAATATACACAAAGTTTAATGCATGAATATTAATGCATTGCTTACAAAAATTGAAATTAAAAGTCTTGCAGTTTAATTAGAGTTAATAAGTGAACAACAATTTTGTGACTTGCATGTGTCAAAATTTTTTAATCATAAAAAATAGAAACAATAATTATTGTTTTTGAAATTTCTGACTCAAACAAACTTACTATTATTGATCATGCTCCCTGTTTGCCAAATCTGGCACTATTTTTTTTATTTATTTTTAAATTAAAAACTTATTTGAAATTTGAAAGATATCAAAATCTAAAACAAATTTTGAACTGTCATTAATGATCATCCTAATGATCACAGTTGGTGTCTTTAGCAGATGTTTCAATTAATGGTGAATGTGCTGTGTTAGAGAGAAAACATTTTGAAACTTATGTCTGTAGATTGTAGATTATAGTAGTTTCATGTATGTAGATAGAAAATAAATTTTTACAATTTTGGTTTCAAAATGTAATTTATTTTATCTTGTATATGATCTTAGATGAAAATTTTATATTAAATAGTTATTGTAGTGAACAAAATGTGAAAATTAACAGTCAAATCTATGAAGTACAATTAAATAAGATAAATAAATCAAGTAAATAAGATTTTTCTATTATTAATGAAAATAGGTTATTTATATACAAGTTATGTAAATAACCTATTTTCATTAATAATAGATAAAATTGGCAGAATAAAAACAAAAACTTAAACTAACAAAAAATTAATGACAATCAATTACTAAGCAAAATGTGTATAGTAATAATTAGAAAGTATATTTGATTGAAATGTGACAACATAGTATCATAATATCAGGAGCCTAGAATTGGATTTGGCATATATAATTTAGCATGTTTCTTCCTGATTTATGCCAGAAAAAAGCATAATTCTCCCAAAAAGTTTTTATCCACAGTTTAATATACTCTTCTTCCCTTCTATGTTATTCCTATTTTGTGTGTAAATGGGGGTTGTACAATGATGGACATCAATGATGTGGAACAGTATGAAACAATCAGATGAATGAGGTTTCCATTAACAAACAGACAATGAAACAGACTATTTGATTGCTTTTTGAACACAATTTTCACACTAATAGTTTGTTTGTTTATAGGTTAATAAAATAAAAGTTGGACAATTCTTGTAGCTAATGCATTTATCATTATTATTAACAGACAAAGGTTGAGAAGAATATACACTGGCAATTTGCAAATGATTAGTTAAACAGAAATGTGACTCAATCCTTCTATAAAACATTCAGAAAAAAAATTAAACTTTAAACTCAATACTAATTAAGATAGCCATCATCACTGTCATTTTTTAGGATTATCTTTGACAAGAGTAAGAATGTGATGATGATGGATGCAGAAATGATAAACTGAAGTTGATATAAATAATTGTTAACTAAAATAAAAAAATATATAATGTTCTTGTGAAGTATTTTAAAAAGAAAAGAATTGTCACTATTTATTATATGGTAAATGCAATAAAGAGAGATGTATTGTTAAGTCTGAAAATTAATTTTCTGTATTTAAGATAATTCATCATTTTTCAGATTATCCAAAGTTTTGTTAATCTGGATTATGATTAGCTCTGTTTGGTTCATAAAATAGTATTTTACTATATTAAAATTAAGAAATAATGTCAAAATATTTTGATTGATTACCTCTTTATTTGTCAAAAACTGCATAAAGATATCTTCTGAAACAATTGTATTTGAAGGGTTAGGTCCTGGTGGATCATCTGCAGCAGTACCAAATTTTTTCCATAACTAAAAGATAAAAATTATCAGAATAATTTACTAAAAATACTATTGATATGAGAAACTGAAGTGATTTTTTCAAAGGATATGCATCTATATATTATTTGCAAATTAAAAAATATACAGGTAGTCCTCAACTTACAATGGCCAAAAATTATTACTAAAAATTCTCTAATTCAACTTTGCTACTTGCATATGCATATATATACACATATATGACATTGCTTTCGTATGCATCACAGCAAAGCCTTATTATTGTATCTTGTCATAACTCTGTCATATCCAATAAGAGAAATAATACTACTGATGAAAATTCCAACACAAAAAAAAGGTGAGGAAAGCTTTAAGTTTAACCTTTTAAGTTAAATAGAAACCTAATTTATGAAAATATTAAAACAGAAAACAAACAAATCAAGAATTAAAAAGTTTTCGACTGATGTCAGAATCGACTTACGACAGAGATGTTATAACAACCATATTGTAAATTGAGGATTACCTGTATATCAAATGATATAATATATTAATTATAATACTGCAATTAGCAATATAATTATAGCATTTGATACAACATAATAATGCATGAATTTGATTTATTTTTTAATTTTTCTAAATTAAAATCTTATTTAGAACAAATTATTTTATTATTAAATTTTATTATTTTTATAATTAATAATTGGAAATTTCTATCAGTGTACAGGAATTCTGACAATATATAATAATGGATCATATATTTTATGTTACAGATCTTTTTTCTGATAAATTAATTTATCCCCTATAGCTACAATCAATTTAGTTCAGAATCAATTATACTTATTGAGGTTTTCAAAGAGTACATTGTAATAAATTGGAATATATATATATATATATGCTTAAGTTATCATTTAATCAGTTTTGAAAAATTATTTGTATCTTGGTAATAAAGATGATCTGCAAAGTATGGTGTGAACATTCCAAGATTGCACAAGGAATTTTCATGGTGCATGTTTTTTTGTACCATGAAAATTTCTCATGAATTCATGCACCATGGTGGTTGTCATAATACAGGTTTGCAATATGGGGAACTATTATTCTTTACTATTAAAAGGGATGAATGATTAAAAAAGTTTGGGCAATTGTAATATAGGAGTTACCAACTTATAACACCACCTGCATTCTAGTTTTTCAAGCACACAGAATTAAGATAACATAAAATTCTATTCCACAAGACACTCTAATGATTTTGGTCAAATACAATTGACCTTTAGTTCTATTATTCTATTTGTTCATGATGAAATTCATATTACAATTACAGTTAATTATCATTATAATCACTGCTACATTATTATTAGGTGAAACTGCAGTACTGTACTTTATACTAAATTATTAAAATAATTTTTCTAAATATTTTGTATATGAATCATAGCACAATTTCATCTTCAAATAAGAATCAATGACATAATATCAATTAACTGATTCCAACATAGACATCAACCATAAAACATTATTATTATGTATTATGAATAATTTAACTTTTTACACTATATAAGTTATAATATATTAATCTTATTAAAGATATAATTAGTTATTAAAGGTTTTATTTATTTATTCGCTACAATGTGTATCAATGATATTTTTATAATCAGTGATGATAATATCTTTATAATCAGTATTAAATTTTAAAGCTTTAAAGATTTTATTCTTATTATATTACAGACTACAACATGTTGACAATGATTATAAAATATTTTTATATTTATGATAAAAAAAAAGATGATTGTTAAACTTGTTGTTATATGAACTTTATATTAATTTTTAATATCTTTTAAATCAAAATTATCATCTTAATATAATGAGTGTGTTAACACAATATTTCTCATCCCTGTTCATACAAGGTGCGTCTAAAAAGTTCGGTGAATGGATGGATATCTCAAAAGCAATGAGGTAAAAATGTGGCTAAGCGCATGTACAGGGAAAGACTAATGGAGAGACAGTATGTAGCAAGGAGCGCAAGAAATCGACACAGATTAGTCTGCTATGGGCAGTCAAATGGCATGTGTGAAAACTCACATCAAATGGAAATGTAGCAACAGATAAACATGAAGTTTTGTTAGAAGTTTGGAAAAACGGCCATAGAAACGCATGCAATGTTGGTCCAGGTGTATGGAATAGATACAGTGAGCATAAAATGCATGTACAACTTGGTTTAAACGTTTTCAAGAGGGAAAGGAAACCGTGGATGATGAACCAGGTTTGGGTCGACTCTCAACAAGTGTGACGACCGATAATATTGAGCGGGTGCAACAGATGCTGTTGCAAAATTGCTGACTATCTTTACGATAAATATTGGAGGAATTGGGAATTAGCAAGGAGAGTATTCGCACCATCATTCACCAAGATTTGGATAAGCGTAAAATCTGTTCCTGTTTTGTGCCGCACTCATTGACCGACGAGCAAAAGGAAACACGCACGCACGTTGCTGGAGATTTCATTGACATGTGTGACCAAGATCCAACCTTTCTGCAAACCATCATCACAGGAGATGAGAGCTGGTGCTACCAGTACAATCCGGAGTCGAAGTGGCAAATAATGGAATGGTGCTCACCAGCTTTCCAGTGCCCCCAAAAAGAGCCGCCTACAGAAGTCCAGAATCAAGACACTCTTGATTGTATTTTTCGACAACAATGGCATGATCCACCAAGAATTTGTCCCAGAAGGGCAAACCGTCAATGCCAAAATCTACGAAACTGTTTTGGACTTACTGCTGCGATCCAATGTGTTTGCCCACAGATGTACAGGAGTGGAAAGTGAAGTCTGTTGCATGACAACACACACCCGCATACCGTGGCCCGTGTACACAATTTCTTGGCCCAACGTCGTGTAACTGTTCTCGCACATCCACTGTACTTGCCTGCAGACTTCTTTTTGTTCCCTTGCCTCAAGGGGGTCCTGATGGACACACGTTTTGCAGATTTACCAGACATCTGACAACATGTAATATTTGTGCTTTGATCGATCCCAAAAGAGGTCTTCGCTGATTCATTCCAGCAATGATGTCAAAAGTGTATTGTGTCATACAGATGTTACTTTAAGGATGAATAAAGGTATTTTGTTTCCATGTTTTATTTTGTTTTATGCTTCCATTCACCAAACTTTTTAGATGCACCTTGTATAATACATACATATTTTAAATATTATCATCTTTTTATATATTTTATGTTTAAATAAATGTATCATAATTCTCAAAACCTTTCATTCCAATAAATTATTTGCAAAAATAAATCTAATTTTCAAGAAATTAAACTTTTAAAAAAGCAATTTATCTATTGAAAACAAATGATAGCTTTCATTATGATAATTATTTTACTATAATTAATAGATACAAAATAATGTATTTATTTAAAGAATTACATGGGTTAAATTCAGCATTTTGCATGCTAAATCTAATCAATTTAGTATTTTTGGTTAATTTTTAAGATTATACACAGGTATATGCTCTTTTTAATGTACTCTTTCATAATATACACTCAGTTCTGCTTTTACACAAAATTTTTTTACGTGATTTTGATTTAACACAATCACTTCAAATTCTAAGAAAAATTTTTTCGTATTACAGTGAACACAGTGCTTGCTTTGTATTATTCATCTCCATGTTGTTGTTTTTGATTCCAATTAGAAAAGAAATTTCTGAGAAATTCCACTAATTATACATGTAACTTCAATAGGGAATTTGTTGTGTCTGAATTTTGAGTTTGGTGTTTAAAGTAAAAAGTAAGTTTTTGATGTTTAATGGTATAAAAAATTTAATAAAAGTTAAAACCAAAATCTTGTTATGTGTAACTCATATTATTTTGCATAATGTGTGTGTTTATGATTAAGTAACATGTTGTTTTTGGAATGGTTATATATTAATGTCATATGAACAAAAATAGTACCAATCGAAAGATGACAATAAGTAGAGAAAACTTTCCAAAAGGACTGCACTTCTATCTGGTGCAGACTTTGAGAAAATGAATGCCAAAATTATAGTATTTCTCCACATGCAGCACCTAAACTGGTGAATGCTGCCATTTTGAAAATCTATCTTGAAAGCTAATATAGTTTTGGAATTAATCTTTCATACAACAGAATTGTTGATTCGTATTTTAATCATCAATTGGTGAGTGGCAAATCTTTAATTCTCTTACATATAGTTTCTTTGGAATGAATCTTTAACACAATGGAATTGCTGATTTGTACTTTTAATCATCAGTTGGTGGGAAAGCAAATCTTCAATTTCAATATTTTAATTTTACATTTTGGAAAATATCATACATTAAAGAATTAAAGATAAGTCTCCCACAGACTGATGATTAAAACACGAATCAGCAATTCCATTTTGTTAAAGATTAATCCAAAAACTACTATATCTTGGATTTCAAAACAAGGTTTCAAAATGGTAGCATGTACTGGTTTATATACTGTACATGGAAAAATATTATAATTTCATCATTCATTTTCTCAAAGCTTTCACCAAACAGAAGTGCAGTCTTTGGAAAGTTTTCTCTACTTGTCATTATCTTTCTATTGATACTATTTTCATTCACATGGCACTAATGCAAAATTGTATCTTATTTTTCTTTTCAAATGATAATTTACTTTATATAATACTTCTTTTTATATACACATGCAATCTTTATGAAATAGAAATGGACTGGTTTATATACTGTACATGGAAAAATATTATAATTTCATCATTCATTTTCTCAAAGCGTGAATCTGAAAGTGGTATAGCAAAGTTTTTAAAAAATTTCTGTCATTTTCAAGATTATTTATGAAATGAGCAAATTTAATAAATTATGAACATAATGAAATAAGTTATCAAGAAATGTTATGAATATAATTTGTTTACATTAGCCATGAAATCTAACTGAAAGTATTACATTTTATTAAAGTTTTATTTTTCATTAAAATAAAAAGTATTTTGTTTATAAGCCATATATTGATAAATTCCTTATAATAAGCTACAGTAATTAATACTTCGTGATTAAATATAAGCGTCAATTTCTTTACAGAAACAAATGATCATTTATAAGATGTAAATTCATTAACAAAATTTGTAAAATTATCTAAAATTTTAGAAAATGTACTGGTACTTGTAACATTAGTAGACAGTCAATTTAAATTATTTCCCAAAGGATTCTGTTTTGATTTATCTGAAACAATTCTAATGAATATTTATAGTTTAAAAAAATAATTTTTATGACAAACACATGTCAGAGATACTTTTCAAGTAAATTATTTCCCAAAGGATTCTGTTTTGATTTATCTGAAACAATTCTAATGAATATTTACAGTTTAAAAAATAATTTTTATGACAAACACACGTCAGAGATACTTTTCAAATCACTATATTTTTGATTCTTTTTCCATATATTTATTTATTTTTATAATATTAAGATCAATTTAACAATAAATTCACTTTTTGAAATCTCTGTGGAATTCAGGAAGTTTTCTATGCTTAAAATTATAAAAATGAATTGTATTTTCATATAAATAAAATGCATTAGATTTATATGCATTAAAGTGTGATTATATTTATATAAGAGTATAAGCAGTTAAATATTTAGTAAAATAGAAATGCAAACATGTGATAAGATTCTAACATGATTTTTCATATGGTTTATTGTACAGTGCGCACCAAAATGAATGCAACAGCAGCAAAAAAGTTAAAGTATGGTGTAAGAGTTAAAATTGTATTTATATCAGTTGGTATAAAATAAGAATTCAGAAAAAATAGCGAACGTTATTGTTTATACAAAATGAATACTCCAAACAAGAAAGTGTAGAAAATCAAAAAATAAAAAAAACTTGGAAATGGAATATAAACCAGAGTAAGATGCATCGACAGCCGCCGCCATGTTATTTCAGTCGCGCGACGTGTTTCATGTCATCTTGTTATCAACACGACTCATTGCTTCCAGGCTTATTCAAATTAGGCGAAGTTGACACGCGCTACTTCGAACATTATCAAGTAGCTAATGCATTTTTACTTATTTAATTTCCCAATATTAACTTATTTTAATAGTTTGTCAAATATCTTTTATATAAAAATGTTGAATAATGTAATTATTATTTTACTTCTTTCAGCGAAAGAAAGCTGGCTTTTATGATACATATTTTAAAAAAAATTTAAACCATAAAGAATTTATCTGGCTTTAATAATAATGACACTCAGATTTTATTATTCATATATGTACTTAACTATATACAGTATAAACAAATAATTTATTTCTTAAATTTAAGTTTTAATATTTTCCTTACACTTAAATTTTATTTAATTTGTATCCTATACCCAATTTTAATATTACATTATTTACTTTTTATATAGTGTGTTTGCATATTTGCTGTAAAAGTAAGTGCAAGAAAAGAACTGATTTATTAGTAAATCAGTTCTTGACAAACCAGATATTATTTAAATTAGTGAAAAATTGAAATGGAATAATTGATAAAGGTTATTCCAGTAATTATTAAGATCACGGATAAAAAGTAGGAATCAACACTTATTCTTAGCTGGTAGACAAAGCAATATGGGAAAAACCCTGTATCATTAGGAATCTGAACAAAATATTAGTTTTTAAAAAGTGCACAAATTATGTCATATCAGAAAGTAAATTACCATTAGTGAATTTCTACGTGTTTGGTATTGTTCATTTTGAGTAAAGAATTTTATGTATTATGAAATATAAAAATATTAATATTTATTTTAATCATATATGTCTACATAACCAAATATAAAGGGTATGCTCAAAATGTTGCCCTTCCAAATGCAGACATAAGGTTAATCCATTTTGCAAATTAATTTCTTTTACATTACTAAGCATCTGTGGTGTGATTTCTTCACAGGCTCTTATGATTTATCTTTTTAAATCGTCCAGATTGATTGGCTGACTGTAAAAAACTATGCTTGACGTATCCCCACAAGAAAAAGTCTAAGGGCATAAGATCGGATGACCGTGGAGGCCATTCTACAAATCCCCGTCTACCTATCCATGTATCAGGAAATACTGTATGTAAATATTCTCTCACTTCAACTCTGTAATGAGCTGGTGCGCCGTCATTTTGAAACCATATCCTATCAGGTATATTAGATAGGCGTGCAATAAAAGATCCAACCTTTGTAATAATTCCAGATAACCTTTAAACACTTTAATCAAGTATTTTACCTTTATTGCATGCCCATATGGTTTATGACCTTGTTTAACGCTGTTTCGTTTAGTGCTTGGCTTTTTTGGAACGCATCCATTGCATTAAACAGTGTCTTACTATATATTATATTTTTTTAATTTAAATAGGTATTTGCTCCATATTAATTATTAACTTTCATGCTATGGAGTCACACTGAAGGTAGCAAACTGTTATATGCTGCTCACAAGCCACAATTTGGCCACCATGGGTAACTAGTACAGTAGTCTCTCTCTAATCTGACACACATGGTTCTGGGGTTTATTGGATTTCAGAGATTTGTCAGATTATTGGATATTCAATGAAAAAAATGGAATTACACAAACGAATACATTCCATTTATTATTAGGAGTACAAATTAGTTCAGTCTGTTTTCAAAAGATGGCACTGTCTGTTATGAATGTTTCCTAGTGACAACTGATATCGCCTGTTTCAGAGAGGTTAGACATCTATCAATAATAATCAGTTTATATCGCTTTGAGATTCATACAAAAACCTTGTTTTTTACTGTGTTGAATATGTCAAATTTTGTGTTAACTAAGCAGCATTTGCAGGAGGTTTTAGTTTTAATTGGAAGAAAAGTGGAGCTGAAGCTCTGAGGTCAAAGTTCACGCTTGTCCCCTCAACGTGCCTCTCCGATATCGCGTGTCCAAAGGGAGATGTCAGCGTCACTACAGTACTCCCCCCTTTCAAGAGAGGAATCGAGATGCTCAACAAGCAGTTTCCGTATGATTCATGATTCAAAAGCAAGGCAATAGGGTGCCTTATGAACTGAAACCGAGAGACATTGAAAGGCAATTTTTCACTGCAAGCAGTGATTCAAAAGGGTTTTTTACATTGGATTGTGACTGGGGATGAGAAATGGATATTCTATGACAACCCCAAGAAGAAAAAATACTACGCTATGCCTGGTCAATCGTTGCCATCGATACCAAAGCCGAATATTCATGGTTCGAAGCTTATGCTCTGTATCTGGTAGGACCAAAAGAGTGTTGTATACTATGAGGTGCTACAACCTGGCGATTCCATTACAGGTGATTGGTATAGTCTACAACTGATTCGTTTGAGCCGTGCATTATGAGAAAAGCGGCCGGAACACGAGCAAAGACATGACAAAGTTATTCTTCTGCATGACAACGCTTGGCCTCATGTCGCAAAAGTTGTAAAAAACTATTTGGAAACACTCAAGTGAGATATTTTACCGCACCCGCCGTATTCTCCAGACATTACTCCTTCT
The DNA here is from genome assembly GCA_000484575.1 of Olivierus martensii. NCBI lineage: Eukaryota > Metazoa > Arthropoda > Arachnida > Scorpiones > Buthidae > Olivierus > Olivierus martensii. The sequence goes on along the minus strand of AYEL01087285.1, from coordinate 30,544 downwards.
GATTACTGGTTGTTTCGACAGATGCAGCACGATTTGGCAGGTCACTGGTTCAATTCTTTTGCAGAAATCGAAAATTGGCTCCTAACTTGGATTGCCTCAAAAGACTAGACATTTTTTCTAGATGGAATTCGAAAATTGCCTGAGAGGTGGGAAAAAGTAGTAGCCAGCGATGGACACTACTTTGATCAATCTGTTCATTCATTTTGTTCTGAAATAAATACATTTTTGACCACAAAAAAATAAAACCAACTAATTTATACTCCCAATAAAACGTTCCTATCATTGCTCTTGCTGTTCAAATCTTTCACAAACCCCTCAATTTTATCTCAATTTTTTTAATGTCATAAATGGTGGCTCGTCCAATACCATAAAATGAAGCTAAATCACTAAACTTTTCTCCCATGTCAACTTTCTTAATTATTTCTGCCTTTTCAACCACAATCAATGTCTTGTGTTTTCTTTTTTCTGATTTGTGACATTATGTAAAAATAAATAATAAACACTGATATAGTAAAAACACTATTTTACAGTAATCAGTATGCTGAACTTAAAAATTAGTCAGAAGCCTGAGGAACGAACAAATAGCAACTGACAATTTGTGACATGAAAATTTCACATGGGCAGCTTGACGGTTCTCAGAGTATCGGACTACAGAGACTCAACTGTATATACTGAATGATAGTTTTGTTTTTATATTTTATCTTAATAAAAAAAATTTAGTTTTTAATACATAAAATAAAATACAAATTGTTGCTGTGTTTCCTTGATTCTAATACTTAAGATTTTTTCCCATTTTTTTATTATTTCTTTGAAATCTGATGTGTTTTATGATTATGATCAAAACAAAATGTTCACTAACTAATTTGAAGAAACAAATCATCACAATGTCAGTTGGAAATAGCAATGATAAATCTATTAGGATTTTCCAATAGCAAACATTTTTCAAAGCATACAATATATTCAAATAATAAGATTAGAAAATAAAATCAAAATAAAACATGCAAAAAGTTTTGTTGTTTTAATGAAATGGGAAATGCATCCATCACATGACAATTGTTGAAAATGAAAATCTTGTGTCCCATATAAACAGAGCCAGATTTGCATTTTTGGGGGCCCTAGGACGAACAAGGCTTTGGGGCCCCTAAAAATTCAAATCAGCTACATCTAACTTTAAAGGCTCCTCATAACTTATAAGGAACCTTTAAAATTTTACTTTTTATCTAGCACTAATAAAAACCCATTTTTTTTCTTATTAAAAGTTTATAAAAGTTGAAAAATGATTGATAAATTTGGGGCCCCTAGAATCGCAGGGCCCTAGGATTCGACCTATTGGTAAATCCGGCCCTGCATATAAATGCATAATAATTGATATTTGCTTATTTATTAGAAATATGAAAGATCACACAATCTTTATTGGAAATCTTTCCAAATCTACAGTGGTCTCACAAACACCTCTGATAGGATCTGCTGAAGGCCTGAAGGAAGCATTTCAATAAACTGAGCCCAGATCTCTCCCGAAAAATCTGGAATCCAGAATAATGGAGTCTCTCAGATAGAAGTATAGCATGTGACAACTCAGCTGACTCATATTTTAATGCTGTTTTTTCATGATCTGTTCAGCAAAGACTTAAAAATGGTTTCATTCATTTTGTCACATTATTAACTTTAGAGAACAATCACATTTTATTTAAATTAGCATACTTACTTATATAAAAATTTTACTTTAATTTTTATTGTTGTATCAGACAATTCTTTTTTTACGAATTTCTATAAAAAATTAGTTTCAATAAAATGAGGAATGATTATATGAATTATATATATTAAAATTTCAGTTAAATTTTTATATACATAATTTTAACAATTATAAACATATTTTAAAGATTATGATAAGAAAAATATATTTTAATTTTCATATTATTTGCCCTATAATTAATTTTGATATGTCATTAACAACTTGTTTGTATATCCTAGTATCAAATATTAATTCCTTAACATTATTTTTTTCAAATTTTCATTTGATAAATACTCTCTTTAATTCTATAGTGTAGTATTTTGCTTCTTATTAAAATGCCAATGCATTATAATTTATATGTCTAGAATATGTTCGTAACTATATTAATAACTTTGCATATTAATAATTAGTTTACATAATTATTGTCCATCCACATAGTGTAGTATTTTGCTTCTTATTAAAATGCCAATGCATTATAATTTATATGTCTAGAAGATAATTATTTTGATTAGCATCAAAATAATTATTGTTTATGTTCGTAACTATATTAATAACTTTGCATATTAATAATTAGTTTACATAATTATTGTCCATCCACAAAAGCCGCGCCTAGCTAAGGTGAATGAGTCCAAATGCAAAAGGGAGAGTATTTTATTATATAAAAACTATTGAATTAATATTATGTTAAGTTCTGTTAAATATACTATTTCCAACATCGAAACTAATAATTTAGCATTCGACATTACAATAAACTTCTATTCAACTTCAGTTATCTTGTGTTTGAAAACATCCATGTGCAAAACTGTCATCCCTATTTTGTCACTGGACTCATTCAGTTACCACGCATAATTGTGTCAATGGTCGTGGCTATGCTGGACAGACAGTAGATAATTGTAATAACCATTGTCCATCCACAAAAGCCGCGCCTAGCTAAGGTGAATGAGTCCAAATGCAAAAGGGAGAGTATTTTATTATATAAAAACTATTGAATTAATATTATGTTAAGTTCTGTTAAATATACTATTTCCAACATCGAAACTAATAATTTAGCATTCGACATTACAATAAACTTCTATTCAACTGCAGTTATCTTGTGTTTGAAAACATCCATGTGCAAAACTGTCATCCCTATTTTGTCACTGGACTCATTCAGTTACCACACATAATTGTGTCAATGGTCGTGGCTATGCTGGACAGAGAGTAGATAATTGTAATAACATATTGCTTAATGATTTTAATATTTAAATGTTTTAAATTTATATATTTCCAAATATAAATATTTCATATTGAAATTAAGAAAAAATACTGTATTTTCAGAAAAATTTTTATCAATTATAAAGAAATGAAATATTAATATATGCATATTATAAAATAATTTTTATTTGTTCATAGTTTTTCCATTATACAGTGATACCTCGGTTCACAAACAATCATCAATTTTTAGTTCCGATCCGTGATTAATCATCAATTTTTAGTTCCGATCCGTGACAAATTATTGTGGGAAATTTCCTCATTCGACTTTGCTTAAAGATGAGAAATTTTCAAGTTTTCCGGTTTTAGTAAGCTAATAATCATTTCATCAATTTTGGTTTATCGTAATTGGTCAAACTGAAAGACCAATCAAACATCTTTAATTAGAAATGAATACATTTATTATAATATAAATACAACATTTTAAGAAATGTTAACCATAAAATCTTTTTCAAAAAGTACAGTATTTCAAATATAATTGAATCATTATTTTTATAACTTAATATTAATTTTTTAAAATTTTATAGAATGGAAAAAAAATCAGAAGTACAAGTAAGTAAGTTAAATTAGATTAATAATTTTTATTCTATAAAAATTTATTTTCTATCTTTTATATTTAAAAGGATCAACAAAAAAAAAAAAATCAGAAGTACAGGTAAGTAAGTTAAATTAGATTAATAATTTTTAATCTATAAAAATTTATTTTCTATCGTTTATATTTAAAAGGTCAACAAAAAGCTTCAACTTGTAAGTAAATTTTTAAATTATATTATCTACTATTTTATTATATAAAATATTGATTTTTACTGTTTCAAATTCAACAGCTCGTTCGGAAGATGATTGTCGTAAGTACATTTTAATCGATCAATATTTATTCATTTATTTATTTATTATATATTAACGTTATCTGTTTCAAAATCATCAGCTCCGCTGCAAACTGCGAGGTACATTTTAATCGATCAATATTTATTCATTTATTTATTTATTATATATTAATGTTATCTGTTTCAAAATCATCAGCTCCGCCGCAAACTGTGGGCAGTAAGTATACTTTAATCGATCAATTATTCATTTATTTTATTATATATTGATTTTTATGTAATACCCAATTGATTAATAATAACAATGATTAATCATTTTTTAATATTAAAATTAATTTTCTATTTTAATAATCGCAAAGATTCCACCACTGATGGGGGAGAATCTTGTAAGTAAACTATATTTTATTAATTTAATCATATTTAATAATATTTAAAAATTAGTTTTTATTTTAAAATAGCAAAAACAGATCAGCCATCGGCTTGTAAGTAAATATTAATTTAATTTTTTAAATATAATTATTATTTTTTAAATTTAAAAATGGGATTTCTATTTTAAAGCTTCAAGCTCTCAGTCAGAACATAACAGTAAGTACAGTTTAATTACTTATTCATTCAATTTTTATTTTAAAATAATTTTTTATTTTAATACACAAAGATTCCAGAAATGATGAGCCATGTAAGTAAATTTTAAATAATTATTTGATTAATTTACTAATATTTTATATAACTAATATTTTACTATTCTAAAACTAATATTTTATATTTTAAAAGCTAATGACATATATATAATTAATGGATTTACTAATATTTTATATAACTAATATTTTACTATTCTAAAACTAATATTTTATATTTCAAAAGCTAATGACATATATATAATTAACGTAAAAAATAAAATTTCATATTTAAAAACTCGGAATAAAATTAACAATTAGTAAGTATATTTTCAATTATTTATAATCTAATTTTTAATTAATATTAAACAACAATTTTTTCTAGTTTTTTCTGACGACGAAATTACAGAACTTATTTGTAAGTAAACTTTAAATGATTTATATATATAATTTTTTCAATTACAGATCAACTTCTGCTTTCAAATTCAAGCCCCCATAGTAAGAAAATTTTTTTATTTTAAATTAATCGTAAATTAAATCTCAAAAATTTTTTTTTTCAGTTATCATTTTAAAATGAAGATTTTTTAAATGAAATAATATGTTTTTGATTTTAAAAATAGATAAATTTGATCATAAAAAATATTGTTTCAAAAGCTAATGACATATATATAATTAACGTAAAAAATAAAATTTCATATTTAAAACCTCGGAATAAAATTAACAGTTATTAGTAAGTATATTTTCAATTATTTATAATCTAATTTTTAATTAATATTAAACAACAATTTTTTCTAGTTTTTTTATTTTCAAATGTGTAATTACACCAGAATTAAAATCCAATAATCTTGTGTGTTAAATCGTTTTTTGTTTCTTGGATGCAATAATAAATAAATATCGTTAGAATTAAAAATATAAAATAAATTTTCGTAGCGAACGATTTCTGACGTGATAGATGCATCAAAATTGGCTCGATGCCAAAAATCAGAGTGTTCGGTTTCAAGAAAAACACCTGGTATAATTGACCATAAGAAAACACATTTTTCTAAATAAATTCCAATTGAATTTAAAGATTCATCTTAAATCTCAATTATTTGATTCCATATGCTGACTCCATTGGGGACTTCTTTGCTATTCAAATGGAAAATGATTGCAAGGAGACCAATCAATGTGTCAAGTTGGCAAACATGCTTTAATTCCCATAAAGACTCTTAAATCAAGTGATCAGAATTTGAATTTATTGTTAATTAATTGTTGATGAAATATTCATCAACAATTAATTTAGCACTGTTGGATAATCAGTTTGCTGTTTTCTTATTTCTTAACAATGTTACAATTATTCTGCATTTTATATCCAATTAATTAGGAGTAATTCCAGAAGTTTCTATAGAATTTAATTAAAATATTCCACTGGGATTAAAATGTTTCACCATGGGCATTAAAAGATGATGTTGGGCCCGGGAAAATAATTTTAAAGTTAAGGTTGGGGCAATTTATTATTCCACTTCTGGCTCTAAACTTTAGCACTTTCCTTCTATGATTAATTAGTGTGTAAAAAAACAAATTGCAGGATGATGTCGGGGCCCTTTGAATCCCAGGCCTGGAAAATTTTGCCCTATCATCTCTTTCTCTCATTGGCCCTGCTTTCACTGCTCATTTGAAAGTGTCCTGACTGCCTGACTCCAATGGACATCACTTAATCTTTCTTGACATCATTAGACATTCTATCCACTGGTAAAAGATTGTATAGTTTAAAAACAGAAAATTCAATTGCTCAAAGATGTCAATGTCTTTTCTTGCTCAAAAATGTGATGTCAATACATGGTGGATCTAGTCATTCAGATACATTACTATGGGTACAAGCAATGATTATAAAGCCTGCAAAAGTAGTATGAAATGAAAGAGAAAAGTTCATAAAAGAATCAGAGGTGAAATTCAGTACTGTTTTCGAAATATGCCTATCTTTCATACGAATCTTTAGCACATTGGAATCAATGACCATGCATTAAATAATGTGTCAGTAGAATGAATAGGTTGTTAACTCTAATAAATAGTCATTATTATAGCAATCTACTCGAATATATCACTGATTTGACTTCTGTTATTTTATGATTGTTGACTTATAGATTGACTTCTTTCGTTTGGTACTACTATTACCGGACTTCATAAAATTAAAATTATACCATCTTGTGGCTCAAAATCATCTTGCACGCAAGTTATTTTTGTGTCTATTACTCTTCTTTTGTTGTTTTATTACTATTCTTTAGTCTAACCGATGATCAATCTACACGTGCTAATTTGTTATTCAGAGAAATGATTGTTGGCCTATAGCGTCCATCGCGAATGTTTTCAACAATAGAACTTTCTTATTTTGACACATGACTATAGATTGACCAACTGAAAAATCTCTTAAAAAAATTTAAGGATGAATATGTTTTGGTATTTTGATACTGAAATGGATGGATGAGGAGACAACTGGAATAAGTGCAACTTGGTATATGTCCCGTTTGGATGCAAAAAATTTCGTTTGATATACAATCTTTGTTTGGAATATGATTAACTCACGTGCTAGAACTTGTATAAGTCTGTTGTGTGATCTCTTAAAAAACACATTCCTTATATAAAAATTATAACAAATTGTAATAGCATTGTGTGGAATGACCAGACAATGTCATATTTTTGAAACATTCTGAAAAGGCAGAAGCAAAGTTATTTGGACAGATTTTTAGTAAAAATCAAACCTGGTGTGCCTCAACAAGGCCCAAGTAAAGAAAAGAAATAGAAAAAGAAAAAACACCAGAATTTCAGATTCCTGAAGTTTTATTGGAAGAAGACTCTTCTTCCAAACAATAACATCTCCCTTCTCAGCACCATCCTAGTAGGCACTTAACTCTTCTCAGCAAGATAGTGAGGTTAAATTTTCATTTATTTTATATATTGTAATTGCTTTTGTATTTATGTATTTTAGTATTAAGCAATGTTTAAATTATTTTATACAAGCCCATCAATGTATAATATGCTAATAACAATAGGATTTTTTTTCTTGGGAACGGATTAATCATTTTCCCTTTATTTCCTATGGGAAAAATTCATTTGGTATAAGTCCAAGGATCTGGAATGGATTAAGAACATATTGTTATTTTATGATTGTTGACTTATAGATTGACTTCTTTCGTTTGGTACTACTATTACCGGACTTCATAAAATTAAAATTATACCATCTTGTGGCTCAAAATCATCTTGCACGCAAGTTATTTTTGTGTCTATTACTCTTCTTTTGTTGTTTTATTACTATTCTTTAGTCTAACCGATGATCAATCTACACGTGCTAATTTGTTATTCAGAGAAATGATTGTTGGCCTATAGCGTCCATCGCGAATGTTTTCAACAATAGAACTTTCTAATTTTGACACATGACTATAGATTGACCAACTGAAAAATCTCTTAAAAAAATTTAAGGATGAATATGTTTTGGTATTTTGATACTGAAATGGATGGATGAGGAGACAACTGGAATAAGTGCAACTTGGTATATGTCCCGTTTGGATGCAAAAAATTTCGTTTGATATACAATCTTTGTTTGGAATATGATTAACTCACGTGCTAGAACTTGTATAAGTCTGTTGTGTGATCTCTTCAAAAACACATTCCTTATATAAAAATTATAACAAATTGTAATAGCATTGTGTGGAATGACCAGACAATGTCATATTTTTGAAACATTCTGAAAAGGCAGAAGCAAAGTTATTTGGACAGATTTTTAGTAAAAATCAAACCTGGTGTGCCTCAACAAGGCCCAAGTAAAGAAAAGAAATAGAAAAAGAAAAAACACCAGAATTTCAGATTCCTGAAGTTTTATTGGAAGAAGACTCTCCTTCCAAACAATAACATCTCCTCCTCCTAACACCTCTCGTTACCAAACAACACCTCAACAACGTGTCGGTTGCGTCGTCTTTTATACTCTCGAGTGACGAACACCGCCGCACTCGCTCATTTACATACTTATACGTAACAAGTTCAAAGTTTATTAGTTTACAGAGTGATTCATTCATGTCATTATCTTTACAATTAATTTATAGATCGAACAAAATTACCGATATGGATCATTCTTATTTTCACACATCAGTTCAGTGGTAATTATTATGTAGATAAGACATTATTAACCGGGATAGTTCTTCCGGATATGGGTTCAGATTCCGTATCACGTGATTGCCAACTACAGAGGTGGAGAACATGGGAAGTAAGTTAACTTTTAAACTAAAATATAATACGTTAGCATATAAGAAAATAACGATAAATAAATAATAGAGTGCATAATAAAATAAAAAATAGGACAGGTCCAAGTTAACTTCCTCACAAACATATACCGAGGTACCACTGTATTTGTTGTGAAAATCATCAGATAACTTTGGCATATTAATATCAAAATTAATCCATTCCCTGTCCTGGACCTCAAATGAGGATCACTGCATTTTTTGCTATTTATGTATTTACTATAAAATATTATTATGTTTTTTATGTAATGAAGATAGGAAAGCTTATTTATTTTTTAATAATTTCTGGTTCAATTTGCAACACTGATTAGTCCCAAAATTATGTTAAATACCACAAAGTGAAGTTACCTGAGTTGTCATTCCATGTATGAGATTTGGAAAAATATTAAAATGTTTCTATTTGTTGATGTGAAATATTTTGATTTACCATTTGAAAACTTGACTCTATAGAACAATTTTATGTAAAAGATAGGCTATTTTACTTTTATTTACAGAAGTTATAAACATTTTTACATTGGTATTCATTTGAGGACCATAGCATATGCAGTGTTAACTGCCAGATTTTTTTTCTAACAAATTTTTAAATTGTATTCAATACATTTAAAGATATATACAAAAATAGATTTCTCAAAAATTAATTTTTTTTGTAGTCATTTGAGGACAATGGCAGTTTCAGCGATGATTTATATATGTAGTAATCTAACAATTCCATATTCTAAATTTACATTGTAAATAATATGAAAAAATAAATAATATATAGTTAGTTTTTATTGCATATAAACAATTTATATTCACATATCAAATAGCAGAGTATTATTCCTTTGAATGCCACTTTGGAAAGTAACCCATATGAAGTCCAATATTGCATTTTTTGCATTGTTTTCTTACATGGTTTTTATATAAAGCACATTTACTCTGTCGACCACTTGTTCTTTCCATAATATGACTGCTTGGATCCAATCACATTTTCTGGTATATGATTATCACTTTAGATGGGCAACCTAAACATTTTGTGTTTGAAATTGAATCTATTTTCAAATAAACTCTTAAAAAGGATCTTCAAAAATTGAGCAGTGGCATGTTTTCATTTACTAGCATATAGAGAGTGTATGCATTATATAATGTTATATTGATTAAATTTGTAAAAAGTGGAAAATACCATTTTTGCCTCTAAATTTGATTCTATATTTTTATACGTTCTGATCCAATTTATCAACGCTATTCATTATATCAGGTGTGTTAATGTTCGAAAATTACGCTATCTTTAAATGATAAATTGTTTTTTCTAGCATTTAGGTTGGATATAAACATCTTTATTATAGTTGTTGTACAGTTACAGAAACATTTTCAGTCTATCCGACCCTCATCAGCTTTACCTAAACTATATACATATTTAATCAGCCATATTTTAATCCCTTGATTCTTTAATGGATTTTAACGATTTGAATTAATTTAAACTAATTTTAGCACCATCTCGTAATTAGAATAATTATTATTTTTATTAAATTAATGAGGGGCACCATCTATTAATTAATAATCAAACTAGAATTTTTAATTAAATTATCTAAAGAAAAAATCTGCCTCAGCCCAGGATCGAACTGGGGATCTTTGGGCTAATGTCCCAATGTCATACCGCTAGACCACCGAGGCCAACGAGCAGATTAATTCTCAGAAAATTATATTAATTTAGACATAATTTTTGATTAACGTTATCTGACTTTGCCGATAGACCTACTCCTGTCTGGGCTAAATCTAGCCACGGGCCCTCAAATGGCACTAGCCAAGCAATACATAGACCGGCTCAGTCTTAAAGCTTAAACTTTATATACTAAACCAAACCTCAAGGGAACTTTAATCCAAATAATCCTATTTAATCAGCAATATTTTAATCCCTTGATTCTTTAACGGATTTTAATGATTTGAATTAATTTAAACTAATTTTAGCACCATCTCGTAATTAGAATAATAATTATTTTTATTAAATCAATAAGTGGTGCCATCTATTGATTAATAATCAAACTAGAATTTTTAACTAAATTATCTAAAGAAAAAATCTGCCTCGGCCCCTATATACATATCTATTATGTAAAACTTAATATCAGTTAAGAATTCCAATAGAAAGTAAATTCTATAATTTGATTTAAATTAAAAAATAATAAGACGTTTGTCTTATTGTTAACAGTTATATATATAAAGGTTAAGGTTATCAGTGCTTAGAGGATGACAGTGTCTAGAATTATTATTTATTAATATTATATAATGTGCTAGTAATAGATTACTTAATATAATTGCCACACAAAATACAAAGCTCTAAACAGGATGATACTTTATTTACCAGAAACGCTTTCGACCTTATCAGTAGGTCAACTTCAGCTGTAATTTTAAAGCATTAAGTAATTTCATTTTTAACAACTTAACCTCCGTTGACGTGTATACACGTCAACAGAGGTTAAGCGTCTGACCTCCATTGCCGTGTTTATACACGTCAACGGAGGTCAGACGCTTTTTACCACGAACGGAGGGAGGTTAAGTTGTTAAAAATGAAATTACTTAATGCTTTAAAGATTACAGCTGAAGTTGACCTACTGATAAGGTCGAAAGCGTTTCTGCTAATAAAGTATTTATCCTGTTTAGAGCTTTGTTTTTTTGTGTGCATTTTGTGAGTGTAACAGGATGGTTTTAAAGTTCTTAATATAATTGTTTTTTAAAAAACAATTATATTAAGTAATCTATTACTAGTACGTTACTCGATTCAAACTCTGCTTTCTACAATAAGAACTTTATACACAAGCACCGTAAGCAGTAATTAATTTATTTTAAGAAAAAGAAACTTTTTCGATCTATTACAGATCCTCTTCAGCTTTTTACCATTTAAAACTTCTAATTCGAACACATTTACATTCACTGTTCTAATAATTACTTTCCTTTTACGTGCGTAGTAACGTAATTATTAGAACAGTGAATGTAAATGTGTTCAAATTAGAAGTTTTAAATGGTAAAAAGCTGAAGAGAATCTGTAATAGATCAAAAACATTTCTTTTTTCTTAAAATAAATTAATTACTGCTTATGGTGCTTGTGTATAAAGTTCCTATTACTAGCACATCATGAAATCTGAATTGTAAAGGATAGGGCAATTATGACGACATGCATCAGTGTAGGTTTATATTTGTAGACTTTTATTCTCTTTCTGTGTACTATGCAGCTGATGTTGATCTATTCAGAGTTGAAAATATTTAGCAATAAATTATTTTGTCCTATTGAGTTTGATAAATGTGATAAATTATAGTTTTAATATTTTCCTTAAAGTTATTTAAAAGAAATTTACCAATAGTTTTAAAATTCCTAGCAATAAAAATGTATTTTCTAGTTTTTATTAACTTTTTAAATACTGTCTGTCTTGGAGCCATTTGTGTAGATAGCGATATCCGGAGTTTCTTTATCCGTGTCTGTGATATTGCAAGTAGGAAAATACCACCGAGATCTACACTCTTTCCCTACACGACGCTCTTCCGATCTAAATCAAAATTCAAGCACTTTTATTGAGAAATAAACAATTTTAATAAGATTAACTTTATTCACTATATCTTTGAAATTTGTTTTATACATGAGCTTTTTTGTGTGTTTGAATGCAAATATGAAATTAAATATTTACTCACATTAGCACAATTTCCTTGTGTGTATGCTTGTTCAGATTAATTATAATAAATGATATGCCATTTTCTCTTATGATATGTGACAAATTTAGTGAAACCAGCAGAAAAACTAATTTTTTAAAATATAAGAAAATATAAATAACAATGTCAATATAATATAATAAATTTAATTTCTTTGATAGCAAGAGCAACAAGAAGTTCAGAAAAAGAAGAGATCTTTTAGGAAATATACATATCGAGGTGTAGATTTAGATCAGCTCCTTGATATGTCAAAGTAAGTTGAAAATTATAATTCTTAATCATTTTATTTCAAATACTAAACAATTAATATAAACTATGCTTAAGAACTTGTGATCTTGGATTATTTAACATTCCAGATAACATCTGATGATGAAAGACTGTTTTAATTAAACAACATACCAATCTTTTTACAAACCATGTTCTTATGTAGATAATTAATTGCACAATTTTTTCTCTCATTTTTGAAAATTACAGAAATGATAGTATATTAGTTTCTTTATATGATGGTTTGAAGTGTGTAAACTTTAATTACTAAACCAACCTCAAGGGAACTTTAATCCAAATAATCCTGATTAATATGCCTTAATTAATCCCTTGATTTTTAGCTATTACGCACAAAGAATCCGTTGAGGAAGTCCGGTAAGCCTTACAGATCCTACGTAGGAGGAATCTTTGTACTCTAAGTAGCTTTCGTTTGATGTGAGTGGTGTGTGCTCTATGTGCCCAAATTGGTGCCGCATAGAGCATAATGGGTATTGAAAATTAGAGTCCGAACGGGAATAATAAATTGTCCCAACTTTATAACTCTAAAATTTCTTGGAGCCCATGTAAATTTTTCCCCTGGGCCCGGGACGTCTCTCAGTCTCTGGCAAAAAACTTTAGTTTTATTTAATTAAATTCAACAGAAAATTCTGGAATTACTCATAATTAATCTATTAATAGATTAATTTTTGAAATTAAATTATAAAATCATTCATTGATCACCGATATATTTTTTTATTGCTAGTGTAGCTGCAACGGGTTTACTAGTATAACTTAAACTTTAAATACTAAACCAACCTCAAGGGAACTTTAATCCAAATAATCCTGATTAATCTGTCTTAATTAATCCCTTGATTCTATAACTGATTTTAATGATTTAAATTAATTTAAACTAATTTTTAGCACCATCTCGTAATTAGAATATTTATTATTTTATTAAATCAATGAGTGGCGCCATCTATTAATTAATAATTAAACCAGAATTTTTAACTAAATTATCTGAAGAAAAAATCTGCCTTTGGCCCGGGATCAAACCGGGGACCTTTGGGCTAACATCCCAATGTCATACCGCTAGACCACCGAGGCCAACGAGCGGATTAATTCTCCTGATAGTTATATTAATTTAGTAGTAGTTTTTGATTAACGTTATCGGACTTTGCCGATAGATCTACTCCTGACCGGGCTAAATCTAGCCACAGGCCCTCAAATGGCGCTAGCCAGGCAATACATAGACCGGCATCGTCTTTAAAGCTTAAACTTTAAATACTAAACCAACCTCAAGGGAACTTTAATCCAAATAATCCTGATTAATCTGCCATAATAAATCCCTTGATTCTATAATGGATTTTAATGATTTGAATTAATTTAAATTAATTTTTAGTGCCATATCATAATTAGAATATAAAAAAATAAATTAAATATTTATTTTTTTATATTCTAATTACGAGATGGTCTAGCGGTATGACGTTGGGATGTTAGCCCAAAGGTCCCCAGTTCGATCCCGGGCCGATGCGGATTTTTTCTTCAGATAATTTAGTAAAAATTCTGGTTTAATTGTTATTTAATAGATGGCGCCACTCATTGATTTAATAAAATAATAAATATTTTAATTATGAAATGGTGCTAAAAATTAGTTTAAATTGTTTCAAATCATTAAAATCCATTACAGAATCAAGGGATTAATTAAGGCAGATTAATCAGGATTATTTGTAATATAACATTTAAAATATATAGGCATAACATCTAGAAACTTATCATTAAGAATTAAAGAACATCATTGTAACATGATGAATGGCAATCTCTCTAGCTAAGAGGTTCTATGAGTACAGCTTGCATATTATGTGGAACAAAGCAAAAGTTGTAAAAACTTGCTCAAATAACAAAGATTTATTCTTAGAAGAATTATTAATAATAGTACACAGAAAGACATTTGCTATAGTTATTAATGATCAACCAAGCGTGCTCATTTCTAAGATATGGCAATACAGCATAGATTATAATATGTAATTACAGGTTTCCCTTCTAAAATACAGTTTTGCTCTGACACCATTTGAAAATTGTGGAAACCCTCATATAACATGGTATTTCTATAATATTGTTTTTACTTAACACATTTAAAAAATTACATTTACTTTATTCTTCAAAGACATTTTTACTTTCCTATAACACACAACATTTCATTAATTTTTGTAAATCCATACTATGGACACACAATACACACACAATTTTCAATCATTGGGAAATACTTTGCTGAAATTAGTCATAAATACAATTTTGCTAGTTTGCAATGAGAGAGACAATATGTAGTCTATTTTTGATTTGGATTTGAAATTGAGTTAATTGGCAACAGTTGAGTATTTTGTGTTCAAAATGTTCAGTTCTTATTCAAGTTTTATCAAGTTTTTATTCTTCAATAGAGGAACATGAAAGAAAGAAAAACTTTTTTATTCATAAATTTTTTTGGGTAATATTAAGGAATGATTGTTTTCTAGTGGGTTGTAGTGCGTTAGATTACAGATTTTGTAAACACAGTTGAAGATACATAAAAATTTAAATGCAGAAAAAATTCATAAATTGAAGTTATTGTTAAAAAGGAAAAGTATTCTCATTTTAACTGAGCAGCAGTAAAGAAGATATAATTATTAAATGAATGTTATATAGGCTGTATATTTTTCTTTTGTTTTATTTTATGTATATTGTTGTATTTGAGTCTTACATATATATTTTTTCTTTCTTTATGTTTTGTGTTGTTAATATTCTTAACAAAAATTACGTTTCTTAATTTCTGGAATTAAATTCTTAAATTAAATTAAATTCTTAATAATGTGGAATTAAAGAAAGTTGTTATTTTTAATTGGTTTTGGAATGTAACTCTCCTTTTTGTATTGGCTCCAGATTTCATATAACATGGTTTCACACAACACTTTTTTTAGGAACCTATCTACCATGTTATAGGAGGGATACCTGTATTATGTCAGTTTGGTATAGATTGTATATGATTTTTGTTAAATCATTTTTAATTTAAAAAATCTTTAATTATTATTTACTGATTTAATGTATTTTGTATTTATTACTTTGTTATTTAACTAAAATTTATAGAATTGTTTTTTGTTTTACATTGCAAGCCATTATACAGGGTGATTCATAAAAGATGGGCAAAATTTTAAGAGGTGATAGCACACATCCAAACAAACAATTTTTATCAAAGAATGCATGGTCGAAAACAAAACGCAAAACCGTTAGAGGGCGCCAAAAGTTATGTTCTTATACGAGGCAAAAACACACACACAAAGAATGATTAAGTTGTAAAAGCAAATTTAATGGCATGTGATTACAATAAATGTTCAAAACATTTACCGGCAGCTGCTATGCACGCAGTACAATGGTGAAGAAAGATTGGCGAACATTGTGAAACACACCAGGCATATCGCGAACTTCCTGTGCAGCATCGCGAATTTCCCCTGCAGCGGCCGAAAGCTTGGCGACAAGTTCATCTGCAGATTCAATGGGAGTCTCATACATAAGAGCCTTCAGCTGTCCCCACAAAAAGAAATCGAGACATGAAAGATCTGGTGAGTGCGGTGGCCAAGCTATAGGACCACCTCGCCTAATCCATTTGTTTGGAAAGGTTACTTCCAGATAGTTTCGCACTTCTTGTACGTAATGAGCTGGTGCTCCATCCTGCTGAAACCATATTACCCACCGGATGTGTGGAGGAACTTTGTTCAACATGTCTGGCAGCATCTGTTGCAGAAACGTAAGGTATTTTTTCCCATCAAGGCATTCTGGCAGAAGATAAGGGCCGAGTAAGTGGTCGCCGATTATTCCTGCCCAAACATTGATAGAAAAACGTCGCTGATGTGAATGTGGGTATATGGCATGTGGATTTACTTCTGCCCATATATGCTGATTGTGGGTGTTAAATGCACCATTACGCATGAAGGTACATTCATCTGTAAAAAGAAGAGTTGAAACAAAATTTGGATTTACAGCATTCTGCTGCATTAAAAATCCGTTATAAATCAAGGGATTAATTAAGGCAGATTAATCAGGATTATTTGGTTTGAAGTGTATTGAATTTCAAGAAATTGAAGCATTCTTGAGTAAGACAATCAGGTATTTGGAGTCTTTCAAAAATGCTAAAAAATAAAGGTCATTTTCTTATTTGTGCATGTAATGTAACCGTGATGTTCAACCTGTCAATCAGAATTGGCCGATCAGTTGCAGAGTGATTTTTGGTCGATCTCTTATTTATTCCTCTCCTTACTTGCAAAGTTAATTAAAATTGAAAAATATATTTTATTTATCATTATTTTTTAATTCTCTTTAAATGTATTGCTTATTATTTATTTTTTGTTAAAATTGTCAAATCAATAATTTCTTATCATTTGGAAATATGCACATGAAAAGTTTCTAATATTAACTGATATTGTGCAAAAAAATTGTGTCATGTTTCAGATTGATATACTTGTCAGAGTTCGCTTTTTCAAATATGAACGTTATAAAAAATCAAGAAACCAAATTACAAATGATTATTTGAATGATTGTCTGCAATTGGCCACTTGATAGCAACCTGACTATGAAGATATTGCAAGCTCCAAACTATGCCAAATTTCACAATAACCTTTTTAATCAACCAGCATTTCCTGTAACTTATGAGTCTGTAATCAATCTGTTGCAACCAGCATTTCCTGTAACTTATGAGTCTGTAATCAATCTATTGTTTTTCTAACTTTGGTTTTCCGAAATAGAGAAATAAATAATTTATTCCAATATATTTATTTTATTTGTTGTATTAAAATAAGTGTGATAAATTTTTTAAGGGTGGGAGAGTGGGTCCTTCAAAGTGAGTGAGCCCATTTAACTGCATAGTTTTGCGTAATCAATATCAGGTTGGGGAACATGATTTATATAAGAAAGTAGATTGCCGAATAACTTAGTATAGAAAAGTAGCATGCATAGTAAAAAAGATTAAACACCACTGTAATATAATATAGTAAATATATGTATAGAAATCTGGTGAATTTTCCAGAAGCTTTCAAGTTTATCACTGTATTTTTTATTAATAAAAAATTTATAGTGCATGCAAATTTTCATTTTGAAAATGCATTCCAGAGGGAAAATGTTTGGGAATCACTAATCTAAATAAATACAGATACAAATTACTAATTTATGGCAATCTTTAAAGCCTAACCACCCTAAGATAATGTTACTATTGTTCAGTGTTTTCTCTAAGAATTTTAAATATTTATTGAAAACCAAATAAAAATTTAAATTCAAATATTTTGTCTGTTAAATTTAGATTCTGTTGTATTTTTCTTTTAAGGCTATCTTTTGCTTCACTAATCCAGATTCTTGCTTAGTTTGAATGACTTTCTCCCCAATAAATCAGGATTAGCAAGAGTTTACTGTATATAGCTATTTTAAACAAACAGGGATCTGAGATCAATTACAAATCCTATATCTATGGATTTTTTTTTCAAGAAATCTTGACCAATTTCATTGATTCCCATCCTTCATTTAATGGATAGAGATTAAGAACATGGCAGAATGAACCCAACACTTAATTTCTTCTAAAATGGAAATAAATATAGTGGAAGTTCTATTTCAGAGGAAATCATAGGCTCCTCGTACTTTGAAGTTATCTAGGAAAACATGATCATCAGATCTAGATCTCTTTAGAAAATCTCAAGGTAATGAGGCTCAGAATTGATTGCAGATCTTCCTAGAACATTTCTTATGATTACCAAATTTACAAATAAAAATTATTGTAATTTGTAATGTACAGTACCAGATCATAGGCTACACTTTAGGACATTCCAGTTTTCATATCTATTAATGTTAGGGTTGATGTAATTTCATTACAAGATAATCACTTTTGTAAAATAATAAAGTTGATTAATTTTATTTTCAGCAATCAGTTAATGGAGCTGTTGCATTGTAGAGCAAGGCGGCGCTATGCAAGGGGCCTAAAACGAAAGCCACTTGCTCTTTTGAAGAAGTTGAGAAAAGCTAAAAAAAATGCAGGTCCTTTGGAAAAGCCTGAAGTGGTCAAAACTCATCTCCGTGACATGATAATTATTCCTGAAATGGTTGGATCTATAGTTGGAGTTTATAATGGAAAAACTTTCAATCAAGTTGAAATCAAGGTAAGATTTTTAAATTTTATCCAAAATTTTAAATTTCTGTATTTAAAATTTCTTTATGTAATAAATAAAAAATAAGTTAATTGATTTCTTTGAATATTTGATTATATAACAACAAATAAGATTATAACTGTCAGTATACAGGGTGTCCCATTTAATCTGATTTTCAATAATAATGGAATAGCTTACAATTTAGTAACCACAACAATTTCTGTAGGAAGTTGTGTATGCTGAATTCAAAAATCAAATGATGTTTGTCCTCACAGGTTATCTTCAAGGTCATTTGGTATGCTTCTCTCAGGTTTGAGGGATACATACAAAAATAATCAGAAAGTTGTAGAGCACTCTCGAATTAGTCTAAAATTGAATTAAAAATAATGCACTTATTGGGAAAAATCTGAGGAGATTTCAAAGCCAAAATAGTTGAAAGGTATTAATCTTAATTTGTGGCAGAAAAAAACTGAATTGTCCCAATAAACAACTAAAATTCAAAAGAAATAATATTTTATTTCTTTCCCAATGAGGAAAAAACTTTTTTAATAGCATAAACAAACTTAAAGCAAATGTTCAATATGACTACCGTTATTTTTAGGTTTATGTTATATAAAGTGTTTTTCCATTGGAAAAAAATGTTATTTCTTTTGAATTTTAGTAATTTATTCAATCAATCCAGTTTTTCTTGCCACAAAATTAAAATTAATATTTTTCAACTATTTTGTTTCTGAAATCTTGTTTTCTGAGAGTTTTTCGTAATAAATGCATTATTTTCAGTTCACTTTTAGACTAATTTGATAGTGCTGTACAACTTTCTAATTGTCTTAGTCCTTCCATCTTTTGCAGTTTATGGGATATGTACCAAATGACCTTGAAGATTATCTGTGAAAACAAGTCATTTGAATTTATTACTAAATTGGAGATAAACTATTTGCATCATAGTAATTTAGTCCTACTTTGTTTCTGTATCATGCTGCAAAGAGAAAATTTTATTTGTAATATAATACTCTAATTTAATTTATCATTGATTGGAAGAGTAGTTTAAAATTATTTTAAAGAGTGAAAGTAGTTTTTTATAATAATTTTATCATTATGTATTATTCAAATAAAAGTAAACTATTAAATCAGCTAGTTTACTTAACCTTTTCCACTCCAATGCCTTGGTAGCCAAGACAAGCGCGCTCCGTCGTCTGCTCCAATGACTTGGTAGCCAAGACAAAATTTAAAACTTAATAACTTCGTAACTTTTGCGTAAATCGAGAAAAAATGGTTAAAATCTCAAATTCTATCATATTTTCCATATTTCTATCGTATTATTCAAAAATTTGATTTTCCATCGATATTTTAATAAATTTTTAATTAACCCTTTAATTCGAACCCAATCCGAATTAATTAATATAATTGTGATCTTTCGACCCCCAAAAATTCAAGAATTGATTGTCCGAATTTGTCCGACTTGCTCTATCATGTTCCACATATCCTTCAGATTTTATCCTTACTTTTTTTTTACAGATATCTTTATCCAGTAAATTAAAATTTGGGAAAGTTTGGCCCCTTATAAATAATACGATTTTAGCACTTTCTCACACATAAAATTCGATAAATTAGTTTTATTTAAAAATTTATAAATTTTAACTTATCAGCGAAACAAAGCGACCTATACCACACTTGACGATCGACGCGGAAGTCGGCGTCCTAGATTCTGGCGGGAAATATCTAACGGTTTTTCGAAATCAGCTGATTGTTTGTTTATATTAGTTATATTTTAAATGTAACACAAAAATTTAAACAATACAATTATTTTTGTGTTATCTGCAGTCGAAACAAGTAACTAGTACACCAGGGGTGCATATTTACTGTCAAACAACGTCCATCCAAGGTCAATTGTTGACCTCAAGGCCATATGGCCGTTCTTATTATCTCAGGAAGGGAGAGCCGTCATAAATCGTCCCCTTTGTTTGAAAATGCTGTTATTATTATATTTTAACTATTTTTTGAAAAATTAATGACTTAGAATGACGAAATACAGAGAAATAATTCACCATCCGCCATTTTTAAAAGGCTCTGAGACTAATCTTGAGTAAAAAACGTATAAAAAAGGATAATTTATCAAAAATCAGTGCTAAATCTGGCATACAGATGGCAGGATGATAGCTACGTATACAAATTACAGCAATATTTATTAAAATAACAAAATTTTCAACAAAGTCGACATTCTCATATGTACTAATACTTCTTATAAAATAAAAAGTATTAATCCGGCATTATTTTAAGAAAATAGGAACAAAAATGGCTAATAAACAATTATTTTAAACATTTGTGTAGTGGAATACCGTATTTCATCCGCGAGAGGGATAATACGATTGTTTGTTTATACGAGGTCAGGACGCGTATCAAATTACAATCTGCCGGATCATTTTTCAATCATAAATTGTTTTCGTTTAACGGAAAAATTTTTTAGAATTATGAAGTATTTGGTATTATTAGATGTGGAATATCACCAGGAATGTAAATATATCAACATTTTTTTTATCCGATGCAGAAATTATGAATAATTTGAAAAAATTATGTTTTGTTTACATATGCAAATTAGGCCTAATTCTTTCGTATTTTTTTTCTTTTTTTCTTTTGGTCCTATAACTAAAATTAAAAAACGATATCAGGACAGAGTATATGGACAACAAAATATAATTTTTTCGTGCCAAAAAATTAAAAAGTAAAAAAGTTACGGCAAAATATCGAATATCAAGTATCATATTTCATAACCCTTCGGACCCCTAGGGAATGTTTATTTTTTTTAAGAGGAGCGGATAAGGTTAAAGGTTGTGTGTTTGTATGTGTGTAAAAATAAACAATTATGGAACTCAGCTTCTGGATCATACACAATATTGGTAGTTCTCAACTTATAATGTCACGAATATGATCACTTGTACTTACAATGGTAATATAATCTGCAAATTCTGTGATTGGTCAGTGCATTTCACATGTGTATAAATTCATACACAATTATTTGATGTACTGGAAACATCCTTTTTGTCTGTTTCTTATAATTTATTAGTATAATAAATATTGATAATTCATAAATTTTTCTGACTTACACTGGAGTTTTGAAATTAATCCCAAACTAAGGATTCATTTCAAACTCCATTGTAAGTTGAGGAGTACCTAGTACTTATATGGGAATTCTCAGGATTTCATATGTAATACTTAAGTTGTTATATAATTATTGTGATAAAATTTTAAAAATTATATTTTTAAATATAGTATATATTTAAAATAGGAGATAAAAAAATAAATTATTGTGATATGATGCCTTACTTACAAGGGGGGACCCAAAAATAACTGGAATTTCCTGATAAAAAGCATGTACTTTATTTTTTTTAATACAGTTTTAATCACCTTCAAAGTACTCTCCATTGGTACTAATGCACTTGTCCAAACGTTCATTCCATTGTAGAATCACCTTGCAAATTCAGCCTCTTTGATACCTGCTAGTGCCATTGTGACATTGCATTTGACTTCGTCGACATTGCCAAAACGCTTGCCTTTCAAGTCCCTTTTCATTCGACGGAACAGGAAGAAGTCTGCAGGAGCCAAATTTGGTGAATACAGTGCATAGATCTGTGAAGTCTGGGTACAGACTGTAGAGGGAGAGAGACGCATGCGTCGTGAAGGAGAGAGGCCCAAAAGGGAAAGGCGCGAAAAAATTGATGCGTAAGGGGGAAGAAGATGGTTTGTAATGACGGAAGGAGACATTAAGACAGGAAACTGTTCTGTGTGCGCGTTTTTTTGTTATATATCAACTATGTTCTTCTACATCAGGAGTGGGATAAAGCGGACTAACTCAGGTACAGACAAGTTGATGCGAGTTGTAAGTAGTACAGTCCAATTTACCGCGACCGTTAAGAAATTTACAAGACGTATTAACAGAAGTTAGAACAAGATGGCCGAAGTAGTCGGGGAGAACTTGCAAGGGGAGACGTCTCGTCCCAACGGTAGACGAACTTATTTAGTTGAGGATAGTGGATATCAGACCGCTATTGAAAGAAAGGAATATTTGTGCGCCCATACGAAAGAGAGAGATGGTGATCGCATTATGGGACAGGTTAATGGATGAAGTGGACGAAGACAGAGATAGGTTGTCAGATGAAGTGGATGACATCAGAAGAGACACGGAAGGCCATTTTGCGGCACAGGACGAAAGGGATGAGAGGGAAGATACGGGTGTCACTCGAGAATTTATTGAGCAATTAAGGAATATAGTGAATCAGTTATCAGAAGAATGTGAGCTAAGTTGCGAGGGCAATAGAAGAGATTCATACAACACCGCAATTGCCAAAGTTTCAGGGAATGAAAGACTCCCATCGAACGACGAGCGAATGGCTAGAAACTGTTGACGAATTTGCTCGGGAATACCGATGGGGTAATATTACAAAGCTGAGCTATGCGGCTGAGGCTCTCGAAGGAGTCGCCAAGGTGTGGCAACGACAGATGGGAATTGCCTATCACAGTTATGACGAGTGGAGTCGAGCTTTCTGGAAGGATTTCCATGACCGAACGTTGACTTACGAAGAAAAACAAAACTTGCTTCGGAAACCCCAAGGTAATAAAGAAACGGCAGAAGAGTATTTGTACCGTAAGGGGAGTTACTGCAGCAGATTTAAGCTGTCATGGACGGAGGCGAAGGAATATTTGATTGGTGGCTTGAGAAATAAGGATGTTATGATGCCACTTTTGGTGAAAACATATAATAGCATCGGCGATTTGATGCTCGATGCAAGGATGTTATGATGCCACTTTTGGTGAAAACATATAACAGCATCGGCGATGTGATGCTCGATGTAGAATTATTAGAGCGGACATACGAAGGGTACAAACAGGGAGGCAAGCCGAAGCCAAAACCACAACAAGCTAACAATAAAGCCGATGTGAAGAAAAGCAATACATGTCTAAAAAGGCGATGTTTTAAATGTGGCTCAGATGAACACATTCAAGCGGACTGTCCTAATGGTGTTAAATGTTTTAGATGTAACACGTTTGGGCATCTATCTGCGGCATGTATTCAACCGAGGAGAACTGCGTCGAGAGAGGTCAAGGATACTTCCAAGGTCAAGAAAATAACAACAGACTGCCAGGCGAGGGAATCTCCTGCCATGCCGAAAGCAGAGTTCGAGGTGGACGTAGTGATAAATGGTAGATTTTGCTGAGCTGGGGTAGATACCCAGCGCAATGTTTGTCTTCTTCAAAAAACAATAGCAGACGAGATAGGTATTGAAGAACCTGAGCGCCATTACATCATACAAGGATTTAATCAAGATGAGAAACTATATCAAGGAAGGGGAAGGTATTTAGTCGAATTAGACGGAATTCAAATTGATAATGTCACCTTCTATGTCATTCCGGATGATGTCCTGGAGTTGGATGCTTGGATAGGGAAACCAATCTTAGCAAATGTTGTGCAAATGATATCTGAAGGGGGAAAATTGAAATTCTATCCAATAGAGGAACCAACCAACAGTACAGACGACTTGCAGCAGATTACTGCTATAGAGGAAGCTAAGGTAACAACGCCTTTATATACTGCTCAGCAGGAAGTTATACCGGCTAAGAAAATCAAACTTATCAAGGTTGAGAGTAAGGGTGAATGCAACGGCACCTTTCATACAACGGAGGTCTGCACAGGACAAGGCGGATGGATACCAGAAGGAATTATAGAAGTGGAAAATTCAATGGCTATGATGCCTATTTTCAATTATGACGTCGTGGATATGCAAATACCCAAGGGAAAGAAAATCTGTAGAGGTCATGTCGTACACAACCAACCGTCGGTCCAGTGCATCCCAGTCAAAAGAGTCGTTACTCGACAAACAGAGAAGGCCGATCTTCCTGCAATTCCCGAAGGAATCCTAAATATAGGAAATCAGGTAAATGAGGAAGAAAGAAAGAACATGGTTGACCTCATTAATCGATATCGAGACTGTTTCGCCATGGAATTGTCTGAGGTAGGATGTCATCCAACTGTCGAACTGAAGATCGAGACAACAGAGAATGAACCTGTGAACTTAAGAAGATACTTGTTCCCGCCGAGTCAGAATGAAAAGATCGAACGCATGATCAAGGAAATGGAGGACAGTGGAATTATAGAACCTTCTAGTAGTCCCTATAATAACCCTTTAGTTATCGTGAAGAAAAGGAACGGTGAGGACAGAATTTGTATAGACTTCCGTTGACTAAATGAAATCACGAAAAAGGAAGATTTTCCTTGCGTCCGAATAGAAGGAACACGAGTGGAGAGTGTTCAACATGCTCGATTTCGCTTCAGGTTATTATCAAATCCGATTGAATGCTGAATCAAAGGAGAAGACAGCCTTCTCTACATGAAGGGGGAAATGGCACTTCTCAGAATGCCGTTCGGACTCATAAACGCTCTGTTTGTTTTCAGTCAAGCCATGGAATCAGCCTTTCAACACCTGCCAGGTGATACATTCCAAAGATATATAAATGATGTAATTACTGGTGCTCAGAATTGCACAGAACTGTTAAGGAAGACAGAGAAAATATTCGAGGCGATTCGAAGGGTGAATATGACCTTACAACTTTCCAAAATCTTCTTCTTACAACATGAAATTGAATTCCTGGGGTTACAAAGGTCAAGGGAAGGCTTAAAGCCAGGCAGAGACAAGACTCGTGTTATCAAGAACTTCCAAAGACCGACAGATGCAAGAACGGTTCGAGAATTCCTTGGATTGTGCGGTTATTTCAGACGGTTTGTGAAGAATTTTGCCCATAAAACAGTCCACATGACAAAGTTAACGAGGAAGAATGCTGTGTTTCAGTGGTCCAAGGAGTGTCAAAGGGAATTCAATGAGCTAACATCGGTGCTCATACTGAAGGTGTTCGATCCTAAGGCTCCAATTGAATTATATACAGGTGTCTCAACAATCGGTCTAGGAGATATACTGTTACAAGAAGAGCAAGAGGGAGAATGGCACCCAGTGTTGTATTTAAGTCGGCGGTTAACAGAGTGCGAGAAGAAGTATCACTCCACCGAGCTGGAATTATTGGCGGTGGTATGGGCAGTACAGCAGTGCTGTATATATCTGCACGGAACCCGTTTTACCCTCGTTACAGACTGAAGCAGTAAAATACGGCTTAAAGAAGAAAATATTGTCGCCCCGAGTAGGAACATGGGTCTTACAACTTCTGGAGTATGACTTTATCGCACGCCATCGACCAGGTGTTAACATGCCGCACGTAGATGCGTTAAGTCGTTGTACGTCAGAAAATGTTGAGAGCGTATCAGAATTTACGGATCGATTTAATGTGCTAGAAATGAGCATTAGTGAAGACTGGATTGCAGCTGCTCAACATGCGGACGAACAATGTAGAGCCTTGCTAGACCAAATTAAAAATAACGACTTACATCCAGAATATACGGAACGGCAGAATCATCTCTACAGATGGGTAAGAGACAAAGGACGAAGGAAGAAATTACTGGTCGTTCCAAAATCCATACGGAGGCAGTTAACTGCAGAAACGCACCGTCAACATGGACACCCAAGTATAGAAGGAACTATGCAAGCTTTGCTTAAAAGATTTTGGTTTCAAGGATGAGGTCATTTGTGAAGGGAACTGTTAGATCATGTATAGACTGTATGATGTATAAGGAACCAGGAGGACGGAAACCAGGTCAACTCTCTCCGATAGAATGTTACCCGATACCCATGCATACCCTAAATGTTGATCACATGGGTCCACTTCCGAAAAGTAGAACATATCATTAACTATTGGTTGTGATCTGCAATTTCTCAAAAATGACGTTCCTCATACCTGTGCGAACTACTGGGGCAGCAGAAACCTGTAACGGACTAAAGAAGGTGTTTCGCCGGATGTGGATTCCCAATCGTATTATATCTGACCGGGGAACTGCATTTACAAGCAGAGCGTTTAAGGAAATGTGTCAGGTGCTGCAGACTGAGCATATTCTGACATCAACCGAAAATCCGAGAGCTAATGGCCAGGTTGAAAGAATCAACCACGTCATTATCCCAATGCTAGCCTGTCAAACACGACGACCGGATGGGAGTGATTGGTCTCAGTATGTCGACACCACCGAAATTGTGATAAACAGTCGGGTTAACCGATCCACAGGTCGAACTCCGATGGAAATTGTTTACGGGTTTCAACCTAGAATGCTAAGTGAGAGCCCATTGGCTGGAGTAGTCTTACAGAATACCATGGAAGACGAAGGCGTCATGGACCTATTGGAAATACGGAATGAAGCCCTTGAACAACTCCATAAGAAGCAAGCCGAACAGCGGAAAAACTTTAATAAACATCGGGGTCCGTCTAAGATGTTTAGACCGGGTGATGTAGTCGTAGTTAGAAGACGATCTAACGCCGTCACTGGAGGAGCCGGCAAGCTCAGCGGTCTTTATAAGGGACAGTTTCAGATTTCATGCCAGCTATAATCCGATCTGTATGAAATTTCTAGTTTAGAGGACCCTCCAGGATATGTAGTAACAGCATTGACTGACCAACTGAAAAGATGGGAATTCTTTGACAATACCGACGAGACAGAAGACAGCACAGGCAGTTGATGGAGGGAGCACTCTCTGCCGATGACCAGTAAGGGTCATGGCGCATGTCTGCAACAGCCAAAATTATTTGTTGTTATTAATAATTTAAAAATTAAATTGAAATTACAGTTCTTCATAAAAGATAAAATCTGTAGAGGGCGCTGTAATGTAATAATGGATGCAGTTTTACGATTCCCTACACGAGTTTGGAGGTGTATTTTGTTGTTATATACAATATTATTTAAGATTAAATCACAAGATTTTATTTCCGCTCATTTATATGAGCAGGTAATTTCTAGTTTTATATAATTTGAACTTTTTCTATTAACTAGCTATGATAGAATATTTTAATATATTGTTAGAGATGAAGAGGCATACAAAAAACAATGATGATATGTTTTATCATCCATTTCCTATGTATTGAAGTGGAATTCTAAATATCTAACTTTTTAAAATTTATTATTGTATACATATTTTTATCAGTTTTAATATAATGAAATAATTTATTATAATGCATTTAAATATTAATTGTAATTAACATATTAATTGATATTTTCAGATGGTAAAACTGATAATCTTGTTGATATTTTGAATAAACTGGAGAAGAAAGAATATACTACCTTAGTTTGTATTTTATTTGTTTATTAATCTGTTATTCAAATCATTATTTAAATATTACTCAATAACTATTGTTTTTTTCTTTTAGACTAATTTCTATGAAGAAGTTCTGGCTTTACCACAGTTAAATAATGTTTCAAGACCTCATAAAGTGGATAAACTCAATAAGGTAAATTTCCAGAAAAATAATATAATTTTTAATAGTAATTTGTAAGTTTCTTTAAAATATATTTTTTCAGTTAATAAAGTTATATTTTCCATGGTTTGAACATTCCCATTGGGACAAGCATTTATCAGATTCCTCTAATTGTCATGTAGTAAATCCTCCTTATGATGATCATAATTATGCCATTCATAATATAAGCAGTGTATTGAAAGAATCTTTGACTCAGCCAGGAAAATTAAGAGGTAGATAGTTTTGATTTTTGCATTAAATTCAAGTTTGTCATAATCTTTATAGATTAAAATAATAATGTTGACAGATGGCAAAAATGATCCACGCAAATGTGTTCTTTGTGGAATTTCTGGTGATGCACTTCCAATTGTATGTAATTTTGCTTACTCTCTATATATTATTTTTAATAATTATTATTAACAAATATAAATTTTAGGAATGTGGAAGATTAATTTATTGTGGTCAAAATGATTGGGTACATGTAAACTGTGCTCTCTGGTCAGCAGAAGTTTTTGAAGAAATAGATGGATCATTACAGAATGTTCATCCAGCTATATCAAGAGGGCGATCAATGGTAAATTTGGTATCAATTAAATGGAAAATTAAATTTTTGAAAATTCAGTAAATGATAAATAATTTAACACTTTGTAATCTATCTATCTAATTCTTAAACTTTGATATAATAGATTTGTTAAAATTCCAGTGTTTTCAAAAACTTGAGTTGACAAGCTGATACTAAGGAGAAAACTTGAGCTATGCAAGTTTTCTGATAAATATTAAACATTAGTAAAGTGTACCAGCATTGCTTGGGCATAGTTTGATAGCATATACACTATATTAGAAAAAATTTAGTTTTGATTATTTGCATGCTGATTTCTTTTAAAGTTTCATTCATTCAGTTGCTTTTTACTACAACCTTCATAATTTCCAGAAGGTTCACAAACTTATGAGTCTATATATCTTTCCGCTTTTTGATTTGAAAAAGATTTACTTGGAGGAATATTTTGAAATTTGTAATGCTGTGATATTGAGTACTGTATCTACTGGAAATTGATCATTTTATCAATCTTCATTGTATTGTCCCCAGGAAGAATTTTTTTTAATTGGAAAATTATTTTATGCATTAATTTCATTTGTTATTGCAAACTTCATGATTATTGAAATACAGTCGGACTTCCATATATCAAACTTCTATATATATCAAAATGATCTCCATATATCGAACCTCTATATATCGAAATTCTCTGTATATCAACATTTTTTGTTAGTCCCGTGAAATTTCCATTGAAATTTGTTTCTATATATTGAAATTTTTAATTTCAGAGGTAAGGGAAAAGGATATGGTAAGGAGTATAGATTGGGTCAGACTAGAAAAAGCAACAAATAAAAAAAATGGATGTGTCGATTTGTACTGTAGAGGGGGTTAGTGTTAAAGTTCTAGAGATTGTTTCAGTTTCAGTTTCAGTTTATATGTTACTTGTGTAATTAACACAAGTAACATATAAACCAAAACTGAACCGAGAGATTTTAGGTAGAGCTCTACTAAAACATTTACCATGTCAAAGAGAAAGTCGTTGAGTGTCTCAGAAAAAGTGGAATTGCTAAAAGATGTGGCTGTGGAGTGAGAAAAAAAAATGTTTGAGCAGAAATTTAGGATTTCACAAAGTACAGTGTCAACAATACTAAAGAATCAGGAATCTGTTTTAAAAAGTTATGAAGTTGCAGAAGCTGATGGAAAACGATTAAGGACATGTAAGTACGATGACATGGACAAAGCAGTGTTGAAATGACTGAAGATAGTGAGAGATAGAAACATGCCTGTCTCAGGACCACTCATAAAGGAAAAGGCAATGGAATATGCACAGAATTTAGGACATCAGGAGTTCCAAGCAAGTTCTGGATGGTTAGACAAATTTACAAAGTGTCACGGAATCAAAGAAAAAGTTATTTCTGGAGAAAGTGGATGCATATCTGAGACAGACTGTAGCCAGTGGAAAACTACAATTTTAAAACCAATTTTACAGGAAATTAAAATCATTATCAGCCTGATAATGATTTTAACATGGATGAAACTGGACTTTTAGGAGTATCAGCCTTATAATGTTTTTAACATGGATGAAAGTGGACCTTTTTTAAATGTTTATCAAATAAGACTGTAACTTTTAAAGACAATAAATGATATGGAGATAAAAACAGCAAGGAACGAATAACTGTTGTCCTTTGTGCCAATATGTCTGGAAAAAAAAAAACTTGAAATTTTGCTTATAGCTAAAAGCAAGCAGCCAAGATGTTTTAAAGGAGTGAAGTCATTAGAAGTTGACTATGAATACAATAAGAAATCATGGATGACAAGTGAGATTTTTGAGAAGTGGTTAATTAATTTTGATAAAAAAATGACAAGACAGAA
>AYEL01087284.1:0-49068 GCA_000484575.1 Olivierus martensii | reverse complement strand
AAAAAGTCATGAAGTTGCAGGAGCTGACAGAAAACGATTAAGGACATGTAAGTACAATGACGTGGACGAAGCAGTGTTGAAATGGCTGAAGATGGTGAGAGATAGAAACATGCCTATCTCAGGACCACTCATAAAGCAAAAGGCAATGGAATATGCACAGAATTTAGGACATGAGGAGTTTCAAGCATGTTCTGGATGGTTAGACAAATTTAAGAAGCGTCACGGAATCAAAGAAAAAGTTATTTCTGGAGAAAATGAATGCGTATCTGAGACAGATTGTAGCCAGTGGAAAACTACAATTTTAAAACCAATTTTACAGGAGTATCAATCTGATAATGTTTTTAACATGGATGAAACTAGACTTTTTTTTAAATGTTTACCAAATAAGACTCTAACTTTTAAAGAAAATAAATGCTATGGAACTAAAAATAACAAGAAATGAATAACTGTTGTCCTTTTTGCCAATATGTCTGGAAAAGAAAAACTTGAAATTTTGCTTATAGGTAAAAGCAAGCAGCCAAGATGTTTTAAAGGAGTGAAGTCATTAGAAGTTGACTATGAATACAATAAGAAATCATGGATGACAAATGAGATTTTTGAGAAGTGGTTAATTAATTTTGATAAAAAAATGAAGAGAAAAGTTGTTCTTTTCGTAGACACCTCCTTCTTCTATAACAAAAAAATTAACAAATGTGAACCTGATATTTTTTCCTCCAAACACATCATCAAAATTACAACCAATGGATCAAGGCATAATAAAAAATCTTAAAATGCATTATCAAAAACAGATTCTCAAGAAACTAATTTTTGTACTTGAAAATGATCAACCCATTGACAATGTAATTAATCTCAGAATTAGCAAAAGTGTGGCAAAATTACGTAGCGGAAATAACAATACAGAATTGCTTCATAAAACCGGCTTCTCTGAAAAGTCTGTTGTGGAAGAAGTTAATGTACTGTCACACATTGAGAATGTTGGAACCAGTTACAGTTAATAGGCACAATATATGACAAAATCTCACTGAATGAATATTTAAACATGGATGAAGACATTATCGTAGCAGAATATCCAACAGACAATGACATTTTAAGTTCAATAAAAGATAGTGAAAATCAAGATAAAGACAATGAGGCAGATGAAATAGAGTTCCTAAACCTTCAAAAAAAGAAATAATGGCTGCATTTGCCAAGGGTTTCGATTTGCAGAAAATGTGCCTGACAATGTTTTTGAGTCTCTCAATAAATGCAAACATTTTTATGAGGAATCTGCATTGAAATTACATCAGTAGAATATTCGAAATTACTTTACATCTGATAATTAAATACAATATTCTTAATTATTTTGTTTAATAATAAATGCATGTTTTGTCCATCTTATTTTTCATTTATCTATTACATGCACTAGACTTTTAATACATTAATATACTGTATATATATTTTTAAACATTTTTTTTTACTAGAAGATTTTCCGCTATGTGACAGCTTCTTGAGCAGTCTCAATTGCGGATCTCTGCTGTACAATTACTCTGTGCCGCGGTAGCTCTACAGAGTAAAATAATAACAGAAAATTTAGCAATAAAAATACAAAATACAAACTTTAAATAGCAAACTATATTAAAAAAATTCATTTGTATATTTTTTTCCAAACCTTTTTTCAAATTATTTAAGTTGGAGTTTTACAAACTGTGAGCCACCATCGCTGCAGTCGGGGTCATCTGTGAGCCACCATCACCGCCGTCAGGGGGCCGCGAAAAAGGCGATATAGGACAAAATATCACTTAACTGCTGTACTACATTAGAGTAAATTCAGGTTTCTATATAACGAAGTTTCTATATATCAAAATTTTTCTAAGACACCTTCAATTTCGATATATGGAGGTCCGACTGTATTATATTATCTTCAGGCTAATTGAATTACAATTGATAGAAATTATTTGCTCTTTCTGAATTTATTAAAATATAAAATCATGAAATCATTTATAAGTATTATGCCATAATGATATCATCATGGGATCTTTTGACAACATGTCAGATTCAAACAAAATCATTTTGTGATATAATTTATTAATTATAGCATTTGGAATCCATTGACACTTTGTGTCCAGTATTATGCTATGACAACTTCAACATTGTGATGATGTGATGCCATTGTGATGTCATACACAGTATTATATCATCATGACATCATGAACCAAAATTGTCTAATGATTTCATCCATGTTTAAGTTATGATGCTGTGAGATTGGTGTGACTGTGATGACATCATGAATTCAAACATTATTCCAAAGAATTTAAATGAAGCCATCTATTGACTAAATTGTTAAATTCTATAAAATTTATAGATTATTCATAATTGTTTAACAATGATTGTTCTAAAACATCATTCAATAGGCCAGCTATTTAAATTAGACAATCTCAGAGAATTGTACCAAGTTTGGCATTTATAGCTTCCACCATTTAGATTATTTGACATAAACAAACATACAAATAACAAACCAACAGCTGAAAATATATATAATATTAACTTATTATGCTTGAAAGTTCACTAATCATTGGATAAACTTAATCGTGGCCATAATAAACAGTTTGTGCTTTATTATTGTTTGATGATTACCTGGTCCAAACAGCACCAATGCTTATAAAATGTTCATAAAAAATAAAAATAGTGTTTAATAAATACTTGTAAACATCAAAGAAGATAAGCATATAATAATAAAAGATTTTAAAAAGGTAATTGATAAAATCAAATGATTAACAAATAGCAGTATTAATTCCTTCAAAAAAATATAAATATAAAAAGCTAACTTGGGAAAATAGTGTAAAAGCCCATAATTCATATAAAAGAAAAATATAATTAGAAGAAATTATATATAATATAAAAAAAAAAAACTGCATACAATCAAAAAGAAATTTTTTATATATATACCTTGAAATGTCAGCTGTCGAAATTTATAATGACAATATATCTTAGAATAAAATTGACAGGAAAAATACAACTAACGCCACTGGTGAGAAAAAACGAAATTACTTTCCGAACAATCCAGTATTTTAGCATAATTTGAAGTAAGAAATAATAATAAATTTCAATTTTAATGTACAGGAATCCCTTGATTAGTGCTGATTTGAATAATGCAGTTTTGATTAGTGCACAAAAAAAATTTGAGACTATCCCTTAATATATGCTGTGCCAGATTTGATTAATGTGCTTCAACAAGTGCGATTTTTTTATTTATTTTTATTTTATTTTCCTCCCAAACCCTCTGAAGCATTGGCAATTGAATCTTGATCAACGTTTCAACTGGTCATGAACGATTGAATTCAAAAAATTCAATCTTGTAGCAATTTCTTTTGTTGTTATTCAGCAGTTTGCTCCAACCTTTATTTTGTCATTATCAGCTTCAATCAACCTCCAGCACATGGTGCATCTTTAACATCAAAATTGTCAGAATGAAATTTTGCAAACCAGTTTTGGTAACATCAAAATTGTCAAAATGAAATTTTGCAAACCAGTTTTGGTACTGTCAAAATAAAATTTTGCAAATCAGTTTTGGCACTGGAATTTTGTTAGCACATCTCCAATTTTGCAAACCAGTTTTGGCACTGGCATTCTGTTAACACATCTTCTCCAACATCTCCAATTTTGCAAACCAGTTTTGGCACTGGCATTCTGTTAACACATCTTCTCCAAAAATAAAATTTTGCAAATCAGTTTTGGCACTGGAATTTTGTTAGCACATCTCCATACACTTTACATAACTTTTTTCTTGCTTGAACAGCGTTCTTACTTTTTTGGTAATAAAAAGGCAAAACATGCCAAAAATCTCCATTTTATTTTCCATTTTTGATAGGACAAACATGCCCTGAAAATCTCCATTTTATTTTCCATTTTTGATAGGACACAAAAAAAACTTCTTTCTTGAACAGCATTCTTACTTTTTCGGTAATAAAAAAGTAAAACATGAAAAAATCTCCATTTTATTTTCCATTTTTGATAGGACACCAAAAAAAAAAAATTGCATACAATCAAAAAGAAATTTTTTATAGATATACCTTGAAATGTCAGCTGTCGAAATTTATAATGACAATATAGCTTAGAATAAAATTGATAGGAAAATACAACTAATTCCACTGGTAGGAAAAAACGAAATTACTTTCCAAACAATCCAATATTTTAGCATAATTTGAAGTAAGAAATAATAATAAATTTCAATTTTAATGTACAGGAATCCCTTGATTAGTGCTGATTTGAATAATGCAGTTTTGATTAGTGCACAAAAAAAATTTGAGACTATCCCTTAATATATGCTGTGCCAGATTTGATTAATGTGCTTCAACAAGTGCGATTTTTTTATTTATTTTTATTTTATTTTCCTCCCAAACCCTCTGAAGCATTGGCAATTGAATCTTGAGGATTGTAGTCTACATGATTAGAGCACTGCAGTAAATTTATTTATTTATTTCTTTAATTCTGTTAATATTACGACTTTTGTCATCTAATTGTTAAATTTTAAATTCATTCATAATTTTATTTATTAATAAATTTAGTGTGACTGGCAACTACCTAATAATAGCCATTGCAATATTATATAGTCAGCCTTGCTCTCAGTTCCTCTTCAGTACTCAATATCCTTGGACATGCAATTATTTTATTCAAAATTTATGTAGTTTTGTAAAAAATAATTTTTTTGTGAAAAGTAAATTTTAATTCTTACTATTTTTTAAATACCTTATACATATTCCTCAATGATTTAAAGTGCATGTAATGCAATATAGATACGTTTTGAGAGAGAAAAAAAATCACGTTTATAATTTTGATATTTTCCAGGATTCATTATAATTATTCCCATTGATTAGTGCAGTTTTGATATATGTGGTATATT
This sequence comes from Olivierus martensii, assembly GCA_000484575.1. Lineage (NCBI taxonomy): Eukaryota > Metazoa > Arthropoda > Arachnida > Scorpiones > Buthidae > Olivierus > Olivierus martensii. The sequence goes on along the minus strand of AYEL01087284.1, from coordinate 44,189 downwards.
GCAAGGATTTATTAACTGCACTAATCAAGGGATTCCTGTATATCTTCATTAATATCAATGACATATTTAGTGGCATTATCATGAATTTTATATCTAGGCTAACAGTATATTGCCACAGTACAGTATATTGAAATGAAATGTTAAAACTAATATGCTGTTTTTTATTTTGAGCTAAATATACAAATATTATTCAAATTTCACAAAAAATTGATGTCAGAAAGTTAGGTTTTTATGTATATGTATGATGATATATTTACCATTGTAAATTTTTATATTAAGCAATTTTATCTTTTTACATAATATTTGTGTAATATCTTAATTTTTATATTTTTATGTAAACAAAAACTGCATATAGGTGCAGAATGTAGCTATAATGTATCACCTATTTTTGTATTATCAGCAAAATTTTTATTTCTTGATGATAACAGATGCTAAAGCTTTCTATCGTTTTATGATAATCAGTTAATCAGTCCTCAAAGTATCTGTAAGAGTATATTATATATGCTTATATGATGTGTAAATATTTTTGTAAAATTCTATAAAATTTTGAATCATATTCTCATTAAAAATCTGTCAAATTGTATTTATATAGTACTTTGTTGATCAATAAAATCATTTGTTTTAAATAGTAAAGCTATTATATACTATCAATTTTTTTTTAATTTATTGAAAAATATATCTTGTTTAAAAATTAAATTGTGAAATCTCGCTTAATTTTCATCAAAATTTTTTGAAATTTTCACAATTTATTACATTTTTCTTGTGATTCTAATGATGTAACAAACTTTTTCGAATTTTATTTCTTTCACAATTTTTCATTCATTATATGAGATCAGAGAAAACGTTATTTTTACGTATGAAATCTTAAGCATCCAATGAAATATTTGGTATTTTCTGATAGCGACAAATCTTCTGAATAAAATAAGGTATGAATGAAGAAAATTATCGATAAAAAATGAAGAATTATGCAAATTTTAATTACTTTAGTTAGTTGTTAATTAGTCAAAACTTGACAAAAATTTATTAAAATATTGTCATTTTTATTAATAAAATGTGTTTATTGATATGTTTTTCCTTCATTTCACTAATTTTTGTTTTAATTTTTTATAAATTTTTAAATTTATAACCAAAAACATGACACACATGAAAATCATTCACGATCACACATAAACAGCTATATATATTTTATACTTTATTCTAATTGGCCTTGAGATACTTTGTTGACACACTACACCCAATATCACATGCGTTGCAGTAAAGTAGGCTTAGCTGCAATTTCCTGCAAAACGACTGGCCACCATAAAACGATAAAAGTGCCATGCCCCCTTTTATTGCCTGGGGTTGTCTACATTAGGATTTTCTCATATTTTATTAAATTATCTGTACATTACGATTTTCTCATATTTTACAAAATTATTTGTAAAAGTAAAGCAATAAAAAAACAAATAAGTAAAAATATTCTATATTTTAACAGAATTAACCAAAATTTTTGTATTGTTGACAAAATTTTTTGTTTTACAAATTTTAGAGTTCATCATACTAAAATTTCATGTTTTACTTAAAATTTCAAAAATAAATTTATCTCACTCTAAAATCAAAATAAAATTACTAAAATGTAATAGGATAGAAAACAGAATTGATAGCATTCAATCAAAAAATTGTCCGGATTCTACAAATACAATCCATTCACATTTTCTATTTTTTAAATGGAATTTAAAAAGAAATTTCGGCAATCGAAAAATTTAGGACCCATCATTGGAGGCACCTATTTTCATCCAATAAATGCAAAAAACCATTCCGCGATAGCTCCACTGCATAATTTAGGATTGAATTTTATTTATATGGTTTTTTATCCGTTTTGTTCTGCCATCTTGCTGTGTACTTATGGCAAAGGCACTCAACAGGTTACTATTCATAAACTTTTTGAAAATTTGCATATTTATATAAATCATGATATTTTCATTATTTTTAAAAATATCTAGCTGAAATTTGCAGGATATCTTCCTTTTATCATGTTTTCTATAATCATATAAAAAATTTTAAAATTTTGATACATTTGGCCTAGCAAAAGACTTTATTTCTTTATACATCATTTTCTTTTTATAAAATCGTTAATTTTCATTAATTGATACTAATTTTTACATTTAATTTAAAATTTTTTTCTTATGATTTGTTTGCATTTTAGGATGAAAACAAATCATAAGAAAAAAATGGCAGGTACTACAATGTTTGCATTGTAGTATCTGCCATTTTCTTAATCAGTGATCCTTTATTTTTCATATGATATACTTCTATATTGTCTTTCACACTAATATTTAACAAACTGAAAAGGGAATTTAATATAAACATCACACATCTGTACTCGGCAGGCAGCTGAGAAAACATTATTCTAACATTTATTTGCTTTCTAAGCTTTTGGTCTATTTTTATATCAGAAAATTGCTTTAATTCATATAATAAAATACAATAATGACTAATAATTATGTCAATAATAAATATTAATTATATTTTTGTATTTATTTTTATTTATAACCCATTAACTGATTCTTTGTTCTAGTACAAATCCAGTTAAAATCATAACCCAAACATAATGGGACTTCAAGGTAAAATGATTTATGACTATAGCATTATCAACAGCAATAAATAAATGGACAGATATTTTACAAAAAGTTACTTAGATATTTTAAAAATTTTATATCTTTCTTATATATGAAGCAAAAATCAAAATAAAAAAATATAAATTTTGAAGTAAAAAAATATTTGCAGAATATTTAAACAAATCTAATAGTTGAATAGAATTTTAGCAAAAGTGATAGATTAGGAACACTTTTATGAAGTTGTTATCAATTATATGCATAAGAATTCTAATATTTGTTAACATTATTTCCCTCCAATAATTTGCATATTAATTAAAAATTTTGAAAAAATATAACAATTACTCATAACAGCAGCAGATAGCCTTTCCTAAAATACAGCAAAACTTTCATGAAGAATAAAATCACCTTGCCAGAAAAATTATAAATAAAAATAGACAATTAAAAGTATCAAATTATAAGCAGAATTTTAACATTGCATCTTAAAAGTGTTAATTGTTTATTCTTAATTCTTAACTGAAAATCATAAGAAAAGTTCAACAAAACTGCACAAAACACAAACCAAAAAATAAAACTCAACAGGGTGAGTCTTATAGTAGCAGCTGAGGAAAGTGCCAAGTGTGTTGAAAACGTTTCTATTTAAAGTTTTTTGACTGCTAAAAGAGGCTTTGAGTTTTATTTTTTAACTGAAAATCATTTATCATAAAAAGACTTTTATAGATAGAATAACATATCAATAATTTGATTGCAAACTGATCAGCTTATTGTAGGATCTCGAATAGACATTTCTTTTCTTCCAATGGAATCCGAAACTACGACGTCACACCACTCACAGGTGTCAAGTATATAACACAAACAAACAATAGAATCAGATTGTTCGCAGAATTTAAAATAATAATTGTCTAGAAATCATCTTTAAGAATCTAAAAATTAATGAACTGATGCACATCTATTTTTAATTAATTAAATAATTTGTTTTCATTACAATATGTCAATTATTATTTACTTAAATTAATTAAATAATTTATCATTATAATATGTTAATTATGATTTACTTAATTGTTTTTATATGGTTATAATTTTATTAATTTTTAATAATGATATTGTCGGGTTTGGATTGATTGTAATAAAAAAAAAGTTTAATAATGATATTGTCGGGTTTGGATTGATTGTAATAAAAAAAAATGGGACGATTAACAACTGAACTAACAAATCACGTGATGTGCGATGTGTTGTTTTGCAGAACCCTATTTTTGTCAGAAAGTTCTCTTCTAACAAATATTTGTAAATTTGAAAAGCATAATTTTAGTTCTTTGTCAAACTCTTTTTAACTAAATTAATTGTACGGATTAAATGTAATAACTTCATTTTTATATTGTGAAGCTAACGAAATTAGCCGGAAAACCTGTATTATTTTTGAATGACTTTTTGATCGGGAGAGGGAAATGGAATATTAGATTTGTCAGTTAGACTCATAAAATATTACCTAAGAGAGAAAACAAACCGAGGGATCCAGTGACTGAGGTCATGGGTCCCAATTAAAGTAAACTAGAATAATTTTATTTTGACAGTTTTCTACACCAATAACGATGCAAGAATAGAATTTTCCTTGTCAAATGAAGAGTTTAGTTTTGTTTTGAACCTTCTCTTCAATTTGACATGATTGGAAAATTAAAAGAAAGTAAAAGGAGTGAAAAAGAAAAGAGGGGATTTTTAACAGTTTGCATAGAGTTTTGATTTAGTTGAGTTGACTCTGGCTCTAGCTGGTCTGGCTGTGACTCAGCTCATCCCTTCTTCACTTCTCTTCAACTATGTCTATGTTTGAGTGCATGTCATCGTCTTTGTGTTCATCAATGTTTTGTTTTCACTTCAAGAAACTAAGGAAATTATGAAAAAAAGGAGGAAAAAAAGATTCTCTCTCATGGTATGTTTATGGGTTCTGTCTGTCTCTCGCACATTAAAGTCCCTGTTAAGGTTAGGATTCTGCTTTAATTTTGCATCAATACTTTCAATAGTTTTATTCTATTCTATTTTTCTTTGATTCATGTTATATGTTTTCTAATTATATGTATTATTGGCTGGCTGTGGCTCAGCTCATCCCTTCTTCACTTCTCTTCAACTATGTCTATGTTTGAGTGTATGTCATCGTCTTTGTGTTCATCAATGTTTTGCTTTCGCTTCAAGAAACTAAGGAAATTATGAAAAAAAAAAGGAGGAAAAAAGATTCTCTCTCATGGTATGTTTATGGGTTCTGTCTGTCGCTCACGCATTAAAGCCCCCATTAAGGTTAGGATTCAGCTTTAACTTTGCATCAATACTTTTGTTAGTTTTATTCTATTCTATTTTTCTTTGATTCATGTTATATGTTTTCTAATTATTTGTATTATTATTATTGTTATTATTTGTACTATTAGTATTATTATTATTTTATATTAAATATATTATTTAGTTATAAATAGTTTAGCTGTCAATTGTTTGCCGCATGTTTCGCTTCACTTCTGGACCCCTGAAGCATCGCTTACCCACATTGCTCACAGAGTTCTTCGGCCAAAATCTCGTCAATAAGACCTCCCCGACCCCCACATTATTAAATAAAATTTTATTGAACCAGTAAGCATGTTGAGTGCAAACTTAAAATTTCTAGTACATTATGCATATGGCATTCTATTTCACTTGTGGCAAATTAAAGCACTGATGCATTCAGAAAATATTAATTAGTATAAACTAGCCAAAAAAACTTTCATTTTGAATTTATTTATATTTACAATTTTTAAATTTTTTAATAGATTTTATGGATAGTACTCTGAATTTAAAAAAAAAAAACCTCTTATTCTGAAAGATCTAGGTCCCAAGTATTCCAGGGAAAAAAAATCTGATAACATAGTTATAAAATTAGTTTCCAGCAGAAGTGCAATGATTTTCAAGTTATTTTGAATTATTTGTAAAAATTTTTAAATAAGCAAATTCAATTTTTATTTAAAATATAAATTACTTCTAACATTACTTTCTCAATACAATTAGTAAAATTAAATTAAATTAATATGTTTTTCAGATTATATTTCATATTAAAAGTGAGATCAATATTAAATACAGTGGGTCCTCATTTAACTTCACAGTTAAGTTTCTGAAAATCACAATGGTAACTGAAATGACCATTGAGTGAAATCAAAAAACCCATAAGCTTAATTTATAAGTTAGGGTTTTTTTCTTAGAGTGCTTTCTTTCTGATACTAGAATTGATACTATTTAGTAACTTTCTTCAACTAGTCATTACAATATTGATCAGTAATTTAATTAAATGAATGAAAAGCATGATTTAAGTGTAAATTTTTATTGAAAAATTTTACATAACAATTATCTTAGAATTGATAGGAAAGAAGATTATTTTCTAATAAAAGATGATGTAGAATTCATAAATATTATATCCATGATTAAATTTTCTTAACATCATCTCTATCATTTGCTAATAGCAATGCCATTCCTATCACATATAACCAAATGCTTTCAGAGAAAATGTGAGGCCTGGGGAAACTAATATTTTTGAGGCTTTTCAAAAAAAAACAAAAACAAAAAACAAAAAAAAACAAAATTCATAAATATACAGTGGTAAGTGTACAAGAAAAACAAAAACATTGATAGAGAACTTCAAATTTTGACAAACTGAAGCTTGAACAGTATAAAAATATACAAATATTTTTTCTAATATATTGAATTATAAATTGAGGCCCCTAAAATCGTGACACCCGGAGCAGCCATCCCTCTTGCTCCCCCTCTCTGATAGCTACTGCATATAACATCTCAATTATATCTGATATGGCTAGCCAGATTGTAGAGGAAGGGGATAGACAATCCAGGTTCAGACCTCAAATAATTTTTTCCAAGGTGGAATTCGATCTTGGATACTATGGTTGAAAAGTCTAAATGTTTCCATGTGGTGAATCCACCTAGTCAATCTATTGAAATATAGTTTCGTATTTAGTGTTCTTAAACAATGTTGTGTAGCCTATATGAATTAGTTTTTTTATAAAATGTGATTACCTTTTTTTCTACAATTACACTATAGATTTTCAACATGTTTTCTGCCTCTTTTGTAGGAAAAATAAGAAAATAGGATTTTATTCCATTCTGTTCCTTAAAAAGTTTAATTTTTAATTAATTTTTGCTTGTAACATAATATCAAAATGATGTTAAGTGAGCTTAGCTGACATTAAATGATGATCTGCTGTACTTATTAAAATTGTTTAAAGCTAGATATTAAAAATTTTTGTGCAAAACAAATTATTTATTTATATAAGCCTATTATCTATCTGAACTCCTATAACTTAATTCTCTGAATATAGAACAGCAATAGAGACAAAAAATGATATTTTACACAAATCTAAAATAATTAATTTAATGAAATATTTTCAAATTTAGAAAAGATTGTTTTAAATTTCTTTCTTATAATTAAAGGATCTGCTTATGAATTAAGATATATGAGAATGAGCTGTGTAAATAGCTGGGTCCAATAGATGAGAGTATGTATGTGTAGATAACTTTTAAATATATGTGGTGAGCATTATAAATAATAGTTATTCAAGCAAGAATGAATAGTAAAAAGGGAATTGCATGATGGAATGATGTGACAGGCATTAAAAGGAAAGAAGATCAAGTGAAAGTGTGAATATGGTTGAGAATAAAAGATGTGTCAATGAGTATTTGTGATAGAGAAAAAGAAATCTATTCCTTCATTCAATTTACAAACATTTCTTTATGAATTTTCACAAAAAAATTGCTTAAAATGAACAAATTGCTAGTCATTGGATTGATATTTTAATTGAGATCAGTTCCTTGTATTTGATTAAAATATCAATACATCAACTTGATGATGATATTTTAAATCAAATACAAGATGCACTGTTAAAGTCCAGTTAATTTAATATCATTGTTTATTGTGTTCTTATTTATATAGGTGTACACAATAATTTTTGGAACTTCATATGTTCAAATTATTTTAAATAATAAAATTTTAAGGAATATTATTAAAACAAATAATCTTGTATATCAGTTTTAATCAAATTGTATGTCTGTTTTATAATTATGAATAATTGCTATTTTAAAATATTTAGAAAGTATCAAAATGTGTTTAAGTGAATATTAAATTTTCCTTTAAATCAGGATAAATCATTTACAGAAACTGTTAAAATGTTAATGAATGCATATAAGTAAAAGTATTCAACAGTTCTGATATATCTAAATGTATAACAATGTTAGTTCTAAAATTCATTTTAGCTATATGTATAACCTGATTTCAAACTCCATAAAAGATGATTCTCATATTAATTAAAAAGTAAATGAAATGACCCCAAAAATATTTTTATAGTCAAAGAGTTGATTTATCAATATCATCAAAAATCAATTTACAAGTTTGCATTTGAAGTAAGAATTTTACATGGAAGCTATTTTAAAATACTGACAAAAGATTTAAGCATAAGAATGATTACAGAACAATTTATACTAAAAATTCTATCTCAAGAACAAAAGGATAGTCATTTGAACATTTGTAGGGATCATCTTAAACTATTATCAACTAATCTTAATTCTTTGGAAAAGCTAATAACCCTGAATAAACTATACAATCCTGAAACAAAACAAAACAACAGAGTTGTGAGCAGTTTAGAAGACTTCATCAACATCAAAACCAAGAAAACTCATATCAATTGATCTAAAGGCAAGATTATGCTTATTAAGAGATGTATTGTAACTTATAAATATATGCTGGGTGCACAATTTACACACGTGTGTTACGCTGGGGGCTGCCATGTTTTTCACAAAGTAAATTTGCTATTTCTTTCGTTAGCTTTGTTAGACTTCCATGCGATATGTCACAGCTATGGAACATGTGCAATGCATAATAAAATTACTTTTTGACCACTTCGTTAAAAACGAGTTTAATGCATTAGACTTTTTGAACACATCCAGTATAATTTACAAAAACATTGTTTCCAATTGGTACTTGTCAATTCATTGTTGGCAAACATGTTACCAGTCAAAATACAATATAGAAATTTTTATGCCAAAAAATTTTTACAGCTAAAATTACTTAACTAACTCTGCTTATAATGAAACTATTTTAAATTCAACAAACTCTAGAGCACTTATTAGCAGTTTTACCTTATAAATGTTTTTAAATTTATCGTAATGTTTTCAGATTACTCCATCTTCAGCGATATTCTATCAGCTACAGAATGCATTTAAATTTTCTTTTACGTCATACTCTTTGTAATTTTCATAATTGCTCATTCAAAAAATATAATTATAATAAATTGATTCCTAAGTATTTTGTAGCGTGTATAACCACGCAGATGGAACGCTTTCTGTCAGCTTTTCATTAATAATAATACCGTTTTGCTGTTTTTTATTATTTCTAACAATTCTATAAGAAATCTTCCTTTCCGATTTGTGCAACTTCTGATTACTTTGGCATCTTGCCATCTTACCATGACATTGTTTTCGTAACACCTTGTCGCTAGCGCTACAAAACAACAAGAAGGATAATATTATTAATGAAAAGCCGACAGAAAGCATTCCATCTGCGTGGTTATACGTGCTACAAAATACTTAGAATCAATTTATTATAATTATATTTTTCGAATGCACAATTACAAAAAGTACAAAGAGTATGATGTAAAAGAAAATTTAAATGCATTCTGTAGCCGATAGAATATTGCTGAAGATGGAGTAATCCGAAAACGTTACGATAAATTTAAAAACATCTATAAGGTAAAACTGCTAATAAGTGCTATAGTTTGTTGAATTTAAAATTTTTACAGCTTTGTCTATTTTATTTTTATATGTGAATTGATAACACATTAGGAATAAGACAGAGTATTACAAGCAATGGTGTTGGGAATGTCATACAAATTTAAATCACTAATAAATAGAAATGTATCATGCTATGAAATTTTATAACCAATTTTTTATAATTGCAAAAACAAGATGCAACCATTATTTGAGAAAATATGGTATTATATACATAATTTTAATTCTGTTTTTATTGAGAGAGAATCTAAAAGATAGATTCAATTACTTTGATAAAGATGATTATTAAAATCAAGCCCAAATTAATAGAAATAATTCTATTATTTCTATTATTTTGTGCTTGATTTTAATAAAAAATTAATTAATTACTAACTAAATAAATAATTATATTATAATTTTTATTTAAAAATATATAATAATATAAATAAATTTTTATTAATTTAAATAATAAATATAAATTTAAAAATGATTTAATTATAAATTTAAAAAAGGAAAATTTACTTAAATTTACAAATGATGATATAAAAAAAATACATAGATTATGTATGAGACAATAAAATATAAATATATATTATTTTGTCATTAAAAAATTGATTAAATGTAATAACAACAAATAAAGACAGATTAATATTTAAAAATATGGATTATAATTAATATAAAGCTTATTATAATTAATATAAAGTATAAAAAAATTATGTATGATGAATCTCTTAATATTAAACAAATATTAATCCTTTACTGCCCAAATTATCTGTTTTCAGTAAAAAAATTTTTAATAAGAAAATCACATTCTGTACAAATTTAATAAAAACAATTTATTTTCAAAAATTTTTTGTTAGGTTATTTATTCTCTATGTACCAAAGTGTGGGATGTAAAGGGTTAAGAAAGATTATTTCTGAATAATCAGTTTTCAAGTTGGTTTATTGATGTAATTTATTTTTCAGACAATATTGACATTAATAACTTACTTTTATATTTCTACTTTTTTCTTTATAATTAAACAGATATTAATTTTACATTTATGGAATAGTAATATTTTTCATAGAAAACAATAATTTTTTATATGTTTAAAATTATGTAATATAAATTTTTTTATATATTTAGCGATGTGAAAGTTGTAATAACAAAGGTGCTACAGTGGGTTGTTGCATCAGAGGTTGCCCAGCCAATTATCATTTCAAATGTGCTCGTGATGAAAAGGCAATATTTCAAGAAGATAAGAAAGTGTATTGTGCTAACCACAGCAATAGGGTGGATGAAAAGGTTTAACATTATCTAATAAAACAAAATATTATTATATACTAAAGACAGTAAAAAAACAAAGATTTTGAATTTTTTTCTTTTTTTTTAAATATTTGCAGCAAGTCAGTGATGATTCATTCTTTGTTAAGCATTCAATGTATGTGGATCAAGATCAGTTATCACCTAAATGGAGAAAAAAAACTTGGCAGAGTGGTTTACCTGCTGGATGTGTTCATATTACAATAGGTAGATTGAAATTTCTTTTGATAAAAATAATAGTTAGTTTGATGTTTAATAATTTTATTTATCTAATTTATTTTTAGGCTCACTGACAATAGAAAATCTTGGATATCTGACTCCAGCTTCTGATCGTGCTGAAGCATTAGTTCCTGTAGACTTTATGTGAGTGTTTGCTTTCAATTCAGCTTAAATTATAAAAATAGAAAGTTTTAAATTTTCTTATGCCCTCTCTTTATTTTTTTAGAGCAACAAGACTATTTTGGAGCACAAAAAATCCTCGACAGAGGATCACTTATAGAATTCGAACTATAGAAGTAATACCTGAAACAGAAAAGGTTGAGAAAGTTATTTCTCGACACCATACAATTGCTCATAATATTGATAAAACTTCATTAAATAAAATTGATAAAAGAAACAAAACAACAAATTTTTGGAAATTCAGAGGATCAAATTTAAAAAGAAATAATTCACATTCTGATTACAAATTGGAATCTTTAGAAACACAAGTGGATCAAAAGAAGAAAATTATGGATCAGAATAATGAGAGTTCTCTCTCATTAAAAAATGTAGTTCTAGATTCAAATCAAGAAAATAACTCTGTTCAGGATCTCAGTGACAATACTTGCGCTATTACTGATAAATTTACAAGAATATTAAATTCATCTGAAAAGGAAGAGAATTTATTTCATAATTCAGTTTCAAAAAAAAATTTAAATACCAATCAATCTTTTCTTTCAAATACTAAGCAATTGGACCTAAAATTTCAGAAATTACCATTATCAGAAAACAAATTAATTTCTCCACCCAAAATTAAAGATTTTCAATCTGAGAAAAAAGAAATAGATAATATAACTTCAGAGAAAAATGATACTACTAAAAGTGATTCTAATATCTATTCTTCTAAAAATGATATATCAAATGAAAGAAATTGGAATAAGCCTGAAGAAAATGAAATTTCAAATTCTGAACATTTAGAATCTGTTAATAAAATAAATAATCAAATCTTGGAATCAAAAATCAATAATAAATGTAAAAATGTAGTAGAAAGTAAAAATGAAAACAATATTTATCATTCTGATGATCCTCAGCTGCCTTTGGAAGAAGTAGAAAATATTTGTCCTAAACTTCCAGAAAGAAAATGTTCAATAAAAAAAAAAATTCTCAAAACTTATCCTCTGAGAAGCCGTAGGTATCAAGAATCAGTTAAATTGCTGAAACATTATGTAGAGAAAAATGATATCACCATAAATTCTAAGAAAAAGTTAAAACAGAAAAAATGTAAAGAGATTTCTTTTCCTTCAACTAATATAAGTGAAATGTGTGATGATAATAATAATGAAGCAGAAATTCATGTGGAAAATGCAAACAAATCTAGACAGTTAAGAAGAACACCAGCTCGCTTATATTTTGAACATTTGACGAAACATAAACTCTTGTTCAAAAGAAAAAAGAATTTGAATAATATCTTTAATAAGAAATCAAATTGTACAAATCATAAAAAAAATAAAATTAATTGTTCTAAAAATTCTGAATTTTTACCCAATAGCAAGAATCATCTATATCAAATGCCAATAGATTTTGCTGTACAGAAAAATAATAATTTAAACAATCTTGTAAATAATGAAATTGTAGTAGCTGTTGGAGAAATAGAAAATTTTAGTTATTGTGTTGACAGCAAAGAAACAGAAATCCAAAGTAATGAAAGATTCACAGACTGCAAGAAAGATTTTAATAATGATGAAACATTTAAATGCAAAAATTGTAAACGGCAATACAGAACTCAAGATAGTTGTAGGAAACATGAAATAAATTGTAATTTTATTGTGGATTCAAGTTCAACAGATGAAGAAGATATTGATATGATATCAAAATCTCAAGATGAAAAAGCAAATATGAACAATGAAAATAAATGTTATTTAAATACAGTTGAAATGGATGATGATGATGACAATGATGATGGTGACGATGATGATGATAAACAATCTGTATCTTCAATGGATAGTGCACCTTTATCAGAAGTCTGCAGTGGATATAATAATAATAATTTATCTGAACAGTTTACATATCCAAATTCCTCTACATCTGAAATACATTCTGAAAATAGTTTTCAACAAAATATTGCAAATTTTAATTTAGAAAATAATAAAAAAAAAGAATCTAATCAGAAATTTATTCTTCCCAAACCAAACATTAATGTTGTAAATAGTTATACATCTACAGTTTCAGAAAGTATGTTTAATATTACTGAAAATTCTATGTTAGTTTTCAATCAGCCTGATGAGACAACTCCAAATTTAAACACTCCTTATATTATATCTAATCAAGCAGATATGAATACTGCTCGTCCTGTATGTATTCAGAATACCTGTCAACTTTTCACTGCTGGTTTAAACATTGTCCAGAATCCAAATTTATCTTATTTAGGTTCTATTACTATATCCAATCAAGAATTAGTTTCCATGGCTTTTAATGTACAAGATTCTCCTGTACAAATGCAATCTGGTATAATAATGGATCAAGTTCAGACTTCACAAATTGCTTCTAATGTTCAATTACCAATTATGAATTTTCCAGTTATAAATCCGTCACTTCCAAATCCACAGACTTTTGTATCTCATCCAACAATAATGAACTCCCAACAACCATTCATGTATTTAAATCCAGTGCTGACTCAAACTCAAGTGAGTGAATCTGTGTTCATTATGAATTCTGAATCTTCTCAACCTGTACTTTATGGAATGCCAGGAAATACAGTAACTCAATCTCCTCTTCAAACTTCTGGATTTATTGCAAATGCAAATAATTTTAATTCAACTAATCTTGAGCAATCCTGGCTAACAAATAGTTCACCCAATAATAATGTACATTCATCTGTTGATATGACATCAACCAGTCAAAACTCCATTGAAGATTTTTCTGATAATTCTGAAGGATTACTTCAGAAAAATATATCCACTGAAACTGATTCAATAAATGAAGATAAATTTGTATCTAATGGTGAAATTCTTAATACAGTTTCCAAAATTAATTTAAAAAGGTCTGTTTCCCCAAAGAACTCTGAAAAAAGTAAAAATGTACAGTCATCAAAATGCAATTCTACTCTTTCTGAATTACAGAAACTTACATCTAATAAACCATTAATTGAAGTGATACAGAAAGCAGCTCAACAGATGTTAAAATTGACTTATAAAAGCTATTCTGATAATAATCAAAAAGATAATACTGAAGAAGCAAGGAAAAGTGAAAAACCATGTTCTACAATGAAGAGTTGTACTACTCATCCAAGAACAAAATATAAAACTGCAAGGATAAGACGGAATTCAACTTCTAGTGAAAATGATTTTTCTACTTCAAATGCAACTTCTGGAAAGACATCAAGAAGATCATCTGTTCAAGGTAAATTTCATATCATGTATATTAATCAAGAAAATATAATATGTAAAATTTTAAATTTGACTGATATGCCATTATATATGTACTGATTATATTAGTATAGATACCATTTCACTAGTTTGAACACTTACACATGAGTATACAATTTTCTAAGTTTGATAAATTCAAAAATTATATAAAAGCTTAAAAAATTACAATAGTGAAATCATCATCATAGCAAATATATTACAAAATTATCAAATTATTTGAAATGTTTTATGATGATAAACTTTATATCAAAAATACTAATCTTACTGAAGTAGATGATTAATTATAACTTGAATGCAATAAGTCCTAACTTTATGATTAAGTGATCCAAAAAAATTCTACCTTAATTAAAAACCACATAAGTCCAACAATAGTTAAATTTTATATACATGAATGTACGTATTACCAAATGGAATGGCCAAATGAAATTATGAGCATATTTTAAACATAGAAAAAACAAGTTAAGATCATAAGCAATATTTTTGCAAAAAAAGTAAATTGCTTAATAGATTTTTCATATCATGTTTTATGGAAATTCAATAAAAATAGACTTATGTATCTGCATATCTCTGAAACCATGTAAGTTTGAAATCTACTGTATAAGATGGTACTGTATTAATGGTCTGTATTGTATAAAATGAATTACACAATACAATATATACAGTAAGCTTTGAACCTTAAGTTTTAAATGTAATTTTTAGGTTACAAGCTTTTCATTTAAATCGGGAATATGTTTTTTTTTTTATAGCGAGAGCACTTGTATTATTTTTCCTTTTTTATTTTTTTATTTCTTTTATTATTCCCTTTTTATTTTTTTTTCTATTCTTTTTATTTAATTTTAATAGATTTTTATCACAACTTTTTAAAAATACACTTAATTTTGTTTTTACACTATAGATACATTCCCAAAAAATGTGTGTTAAAAAATTCGCATAAAAGAATATACTGTATCTATGGGAAAATAGAAGATTGGTTCCAGACCTAAAAAAACCACCAAAAATATAATAATAAACCCTATGAAAAATCATGTTAGAATCCTATTATTTTTACATTCTTGAACTTTTTATTTCATATAGATTGTGCCTGCATATAAAAATGTATTATATATAATAAATTATCATTTGTAAAGAAAAATAAGGTACAATTTTACATTAGTGCCATATGAATGAAAATAGTAAATGAAATCAATTGAAAGATAACAATGAGTAGAGAAAATTTTCGAAAAGGACTGCACTTCTACATGGTGCAAGTTTTGAGAAAATGAATGGTGAAATTATAATATATGAGGGCCAGGCCCTCGAGGATTCGGGACCCCAACCCCCGTGCTAGTCAACGGCTGTATTTTTACAGTAATTCGCCTGGTCAAATTTATCTCCAAAGCAAAACCTTGAACGGAATGAGATGAAAAGAACTCCATTGATGATAGGCACTTCTTTTATTAATAATGTGTTATAAAAAAGAATTACAACTGATCAACAACAAGTAATATCTAATCTTCAGACAACGTTACTACACTTTAAGTTTGGCTATTCAAAAGGATACTTATCCAACAATCTTGTAATAATAACTTACTTATTACATTTCTCCAGAGACAGTTACAAGGACACAACATAAATGACACTGGTGCACAACATGAAGAACAGTCCACACAAACACCATAAAAAAAGTACCAATACTTGCCGAACACCAGAAGAACAGACCGCCTCATCAACGCCACCACCGTCTTTATGTTGTCTGCATTTACATAAACTAATATTTCCAATTTACAATATCGTAACTAAATTGTAAATAACATTATTTTAACAAAAAATGAATCATATAAATAAGTTAATAAGTTTTAAAACGAAACTTGTTACAAAACTTTTTCACTATCACCAAAATACCACGTTCAATTCAGTCCGGGCTACAAAGTTGGCGGCCTCCATGACATCGACAATAGGTAAGTCCTTCAAACTGCTCTTTCACCTCAAATCCCTTACAAATATTTCTCCACATACAATAGCATGATACAGTATCTAAACTGGTATGTGCTTCCATTTTGAAAACTTGTTTTAAAATCCAAGATATAGTAGTTTTTTGAATAAATCTTTAACACAATGAAATTGTTGATTCTTATTTTAATCATGTCTGTGAGAGGCTAATCTTTAATTCTTTAATGATCAAGATTTTTTCCAAGATCAGTTTACAAAATGGCAGTTTGCACTGGTTTAGGTACTGCATGTGGAGAAATACTATAATTTTATAGTTCATTTTATTGAAGTCTGCATCAGATAGATGTACAGTCCTTTTTGAAAGTTTTCTTTACCCATCATCATCTTTCTATTGATACTATTTTCGTTCATATTGGTACTATTTTCATTCACTTTAAACACCAAATTCAAAATGCAGACAAAACAAATTCCCTATTAAAGTTATACATATAAATTGGGAAATTCCCCAGAAATTTCTTTTCTAATTAGAATCAAAACAACATGAAGAATAATGTAAAGCATGTGCTGCATCTTGCACTAAATTCACTGTAATACAAAAAAAATTTTCTTCTTAGAATTTGGGTTGATTGTGTTAAATCAAAACAAATCATGTAAAAAGAGAATGAAATTTTTTGTATAATTCATGTTGAATCAAATTGTGTAAAAACAGAACTGGGTGTACTAATAAATATGCCCATCAAAAATGACTGATAAAATAAAAAATAAAAAATTAAATTCTTATTTAATATTCTTTTGAATTATATATCTTTTAATATGAATAAATTGAGAATAAAACAATCTACACATATTAAAATATACTATTAAGTGAAATATGATATCAAATCTTTCATTATAATAATTAAAAAATCAGATTTACATCAAATTTATAATAATAATTTATTAATATAACTCCAATAAGTAAATATTTCAAAATCACAATATTTTAGAAATTAATCAAAAATTTCAGAATATATAAAATTTTTGAATGTATTATAAAATACATTTTAAAATTATGCTTATATAATTTCATTCAATGCAGTTATATAAGCATAATTTTGGTCGTCTTAGAATTCCTTCATGTATGCAATATATTGATATCCTCTTAAATTAGATAAGACTTTATTTGTGTAATCCCTTCCTCTAATAAAAATTAGAAGTATACAACATTTTATAAATTTTTAATTGGATTATAGGATAGAATTTTACAATATTTAGGATTTTAATGTTAAAGGGCAACAATAAATAAAAGAGAAAAATGTAAAATATAACAAATTTTTAATGTAGTATATATATATTATACAAATAGTTCTAGCACATGAATTATACAGTACAGTATTTTAAATGGAAAAATTTTTTATATCTTTGTAAGCATTAAGACAACTTCCTGTTTTCCATGTAAGAAATTGTAAGATTTTTTTACCTTTCCTTTCTCCTTAAAATGCTTGCATAATACTTGATTATTTCCCTAAACATTATTTCATTTTTCAATGAATATTGCCACTTATAAATAGATTTTATACTGAAATTCAGAATAAATTGTTATCCTAGCAGTTTGTCAGTTAAATCATTACTTTTTACATAGTATTATAAATAATAATAATTTTTTTGTGATTTCATTTTAACCTAACAGAAAGAAAATAATATGAGCAATAAAGTATCCAAAAAGCTACTTATAGAAAAATAACAAAAATGCTGATGACATTTCTGTTAGTTTTGATTAATAATTGTCGCTAGTACAAATTAATGTTTGTTTAAATATAATCAGCACATACATTTAGATACAAGCTCAGTCTTTTTAGGCAGAAATCTTTAATGAGTTCTTAGATATAATTTAACTGGAGTGCTTTTGGCTTTAGTAAGCTCTCAAGAGCAGTTAATACAGTTAGAATGTAACAGACTCAAAGGAATTGATTCCTTTGAGCCTGTTACATTCTAACTGTCGAAATTACTAAACAGTCTACTAACCTTTAAAGAAACTAAAAACTTTATTTGTGTATTTAAAAATTTATTTATCACTTTTAATTATTTTAATACAGCAAATAAAACAAATATATTGGAATAAAATATCTATTTCTCTATTTTGGAAAACCAAAGTTAGAAAAAACAACAGATTGATTACAAACTCATAAATTACAAGAAATGTTGGTTAATTAAAAAAAAAGTTAATGTGAAATTTGGCGTTGTTTGGAGCTGGCAGTATTTTCATAATCAGGTTGATATGAAGAAGTGGGCAATCAAAGGCAATCATCCAAATGATCATTTGTAATTTGGTTTCTTTATTTTTTTATGACGTTCATATTTGAAAAAGTGGATTCTGACAAGATGTCGATCCGAAACTTGACAGAATTTTTTGTGCAATATAAGTTAGTATTGGAAACTTTTCATGTATATATTTCCAAATGATAAGAAAATTATTGATTTGACAATTTTAACAAAAAAAAATCAATAGCAGAATGCACAGACTTGTTAAGACCAAGGGCCGCATAGATTCACTGTGACTTATAGAAGGGCCACCAAATAATCTATGAAAGTTATGTATCATATCATGTTTATTATTTACATGTTACAAAGAAACCTAATCAAAAGTAAATAAAGAATTTTTAATTGGATATGTAATATTACATTGATGTAACAATTTTCAATGTTTACTTAATGACAAGGATCCTTATCAGCCAGATCAAAGAGCCAGGGTCTACATTTTGCCCTTATACAATGAAGATCTTAATAAACAAGAAGAATATTTAAGACTAACTACAAGGAACCTAAAAGATAGAATCCAGGAACACAAAATTGATATTAAAAATGGAAATTTAAGAACAGCATTAGCAGAAAGGCCCTACAAGTATAATATACAAATCAAATGGGAAGACACAAAAATTATAAAATCTTGTAATAATTTAAAAGAAGGCTTATCATTAGAAGTAATACAAAGAGGGCAATATAAAAAAATCATTAATGGACAAACAAGTAAGGATATTTCTACAGCATAGCAGTACTTCTTGAAGAAAACCAGAAGCCAATAACGCAGTTGCGCGATACATAATAAGTTAAGTATCTGGTGCAGGCTATTTAATTTAATTGTAATTTTATGAATATTAGTAAATTTAACTATAAATATATGCAAATTTTGATTACTGGATAAAATATATCCAGTAAAAGTAAAATATATATATACTGTACATCATACCTATTATATATAAAATACATTAATATTATGTATTAACAGAAATTATAGTCATAATAATAAATTTTAAAAATTTTCTATTATATGATATATGTTTGAAAATGAACTAAAAAGCTTTTTGTATTCTGTTCTAAATGCTGAAGATGGTTGTGTAGCAACCGAAAACATCATTAAAAAGTTTTTAGTTTTTAATTTTACAACTGCAGTTTAAGGCTGATTTTTTATCTCAAGTGAGATGATGATAATATGATGAATGAGTACATGACAAGGATAGGAGAGAACTGTGGACAACTCTGATAAATGCTGATCAGATGGCTTATATATACATAACTATGGTCTAGGCATGATCAGATATACAGATGATTTGCATAAAGTGACTGAAAAATCACAAATTTACTTAAACCTACAATGAATGAAAGTCAGGTGACATATAGTTTCTTCTTTTCCTCCATCTTGATTTCTGCTATCTACCAGCAGATGATGTCAAGGTGAGATATGACTCCAAATAACTACTTGATATAATGAAAAATAATGTAAATTAATTAAATAAAATTTTTTAAAATTGTTAGTTTCTAATTAATATTCCATTAGGTTGGCTAACAGCCAAATCTTCACAATATCACCAATCAATCATAAAATAGCTTCAAGGGATGCTTACATTTGAGTATATTTCAAAATATAAAGTGATATGTAATTTGTCATAAAACAATAAAACAATTATTTTGATATAATTCAAAATAATGGAAACAAGCATTTTTCTAAACTGTGATTTTTGAAATTTGCAATTTTGAAATTTTTTTAAAAATTTCACAACTCATAATGATTATATAAAAATTTCATGAATTGTTTTGTTGAGTGAGTATTTCAAATTACCTGATTTAAGTTTTGACTTCTATTAAGATATGACAATTAAGACTAAATGATTATTTTCAGATATTAAATCTGATTTCGATTCTTGTGAGAAATATGATGATAAATTTATTTATATTTATAAATCTTACCTATTTATAATAACCAAAATTTTATTTCAGATGATGTAAATGAAAATATATCATTGAAGAATAGTGAAGAAAAGAATCATCCAAGCAACAAACCATATATCATGTTTGAAATAAGCAATGAAGATGGTCTATGTATAAAATCACCTAATATTGATGGTATAATTTTTCATTTGGTTTCCTTTTTTCCAGATTAAGAAAACAAATATCATTTATTATTTGATTGTTTACTTGCTTTAATTTAAAACTATCCTTGTAAACTTTACCTTTTGCTGCTTTGAAGTAATTTAGGAAAATTTGAGTTTTGATTATTTTGATTAATAGCATATTTTAAAATATTTTTTATTGTTGAGATAATATTTATAGGTAATATTTGTATATACAGTATTTTCAAATAGCACATCATTTTCCTAAAAATATGGGCATACTTTCATATGTTGTTATTTCTGATGTCATATTTGTCTAAATGTTATTTAGGTAAATATGCTATTATTATAATTATAATAATAATAATCATTATTATAAAGTAACACTTACAAGGAGAAGGTGCGAACTTCAGGACACGAAATAAAAAAAAAATTTAATATGATATAGTACTCTGACAGAAGAGTATCGATCAAAGTAAGAGAGCAACCATATTTGAGAAAGTCATTTAAAAAATATGATATTCTTTATTATGATTGCGTAATACATATTTTCGCAATGGCAGCGTAGCATAGGGTGTTAAGGCGCCATTACTGTGATCGCAGTTAAACTGCCGGCAGGTTCGATTCCCTGCGATGCGCTTTTTTTTTTTAATAAATTTACTTTTTTTAAGGAATAATTAATTAATTAAAATTTAATCATGTTTTTTTTTTAAATAAATTTACTATTTTTTAAGGAATAATTAATTAAGGATTGTCTTAAAATTTAATTACGAAAATTGACATTAATTTACATTTTATCCGATGTAAATGGAAGCAGTTTGAAAACATGAATAGAAAGATATTTATAAAATGAATACAATATAATAAATATTAAAGTACAAACAATAAGATAAATTTTTGTATCACAACTTTTTATTTATTCCTGTCAGCAATAGCACTTTCTTCTGATCGTTTACAATTGTTCGGATGATATTTATCATAAATGTGAAACAAAGGTATACCTCACACCATGTGCATTTTATAAACGATATAGCCCAACATATACAACGTTTCTCAAAATTGTTGGAGGAAAGCAGACAGCATTTACATTTTAAAAAATTGGTCATTCTTCTGTCAGTTTTGAAGCAAACCAAGCATATTTTATCTTGGGACAAAAGATGGGAGCGCTCAACTGGTGATGAACCAATGACTGTATTTTTATAATATCTTCGCGCGATGCTATTTCTCGATGATTTTTCAGTAAATCAGAAGCATTTTGTAAACGCTTTATCAAATTTTTAACCTGTCGGTAAAAATAAATGTCACATGGTTGGCAAAGCAGTGTGCACTTTGGAGGAATGAATTTTAATGTGCAAGTTGCTTCCTCAACATCATTTTCAAAAATATCATCGTGCTGAGCAGAATCTATTTGCCCCTCCCAGGAATCAATAATAAATTTATTACTTTTCTAGAAATTACATAACTATATTGCTGAGATATGGAACAGATTTGATATTCTTTTGGTATTCATTTTATTTATTGATAAAATTTTTGGCATCATAGCTATTAGTTTGAGGGCCAGTTAAGTAGTTACAAGGGCTGCATGCAGCCTGTGGGTCGTGGTTTGCCCACCCATGATTTATGCTGTATTGCCATGCCTTTGAAATGGACACGCTTGGTTGACTGTTAATAACTATCGCAAATTTTTTTCTCTGTGCTATTACCAGTGACTCTTCCAGAAGTAAATTTTTGTTGCTTGGGCTTTTAAAAATTTTTGTATTCTAACTTGTAAGAACTGAAAACTGACAAGGATCTCATTTGAAGATTGAAAACATTATTTTAGTAAATATTTATCTTGGTTTTATAGACTTAACTGCAATTTGTGCTTTTGTTTTTTAAAAAAAGTTTAGTTCGTAATTTTGCAGAATTTTTGGAATAAAAGAATAGGTAGGATTCTTATACCACTCAATGATTGATCTGATCTTAAATAAACTTTCATTTGACAAAGCCAAATAATCTTGGACATGATGGTGCATCTATAATAACTCCTTCCAATATTGTAAAAACTGGAAAGAAAGAATGAAAATATCTCCAAAAGTAGATGCATCTTTTTAAGTATTTTTTCCAAGAAACCATTAACCACAATAATTTAGTGAAAGCATCTTTGAAAGTTTTCTATTCTTAAATAATTTCATTTTTCCCTCAAATTTAGGAATTGAATCATCATTTAATTGCACTGAATCTGTCTTTGAAATGGAAGCGTTGCTCATGCTGTCACAAGTTGCCCTCTTTTTTTAGAAAGACCATCCTATTTGATTTGTCATCCCTTGTGCATAATATTTGATCTCTAGACATTTATTTTTGATTGTGTTAATAGCTCTTTCTATTCTATTGGATACCATTTTTTTCAAGCTGGCTGCACTCTCCACTATTTTCCATCTGATTTCCTCTTTATTTTCAAATTCTAGACACCTAATAAATCAGTTAAAAATTCATTAACAAATCTTCCCATTTTGATCTGATTATTCGAATTAGAGAAAGCTTTTTCTCATTAGGTCTCCACAAAAGGTGGCATATTCAAGTCGTCTAGAACTATTGCAGTTTTCTTTTCAAAAATTCCATTATGCCTTTTAAACCATGTTTTCTTAAAATCCAATTTAGCTTCTTCACATACTTACTCCTTAATTTATCTTTATATTCAAATCAAATAAACACAAGCTCAAGGAGCAGAAAAATATTTTTTACTAACATATAATTTTTTGGCATATATAAAAGCCATTTTAGTACAAGAATTCTATGACTAATGCACAAGAGCATACATTTAAAAAAAATTCAAATTTTAAAAATAAATATATAGTTGGATAGTCTGTTTCCATAATTAAACAGGACGACTTGGATCACTACAAAAACACTGTTTATTAATACGAGACAGTCATGTACATCAAACGCAATTACTTTACTAAAACACTTCGGATTTGAAGCGTTACAACGACGACGGACTAGCTCCCAATACATCCGATTCTAACGGAACTCCGAAGAAAAAAGGGGCGAAGCGCGGGATCGGGGTTCCTTTTAAGCTGTCCGGATTGCGGAACTGGAAATTTGCTGGCCTCTCGCTGTCAGAATATGCGATGTGGACCGTTGCTATAATGGTCGCTACAGTACTCCCCTCCCAGAGATGACGGCTAGCTTGTCGATAGGACCACAGCATACCGCATGTTGAATTGGACACGGCGACCGGAACGAGTGGTGACGACTGGCCTGGTTTCTACAGGTGGTGCCGCGGACTGACTGCTAGACTGCCCGACAGCTGAATAGACTGAGGTGGGACAGGTGTGAGGGAGACGTCATTGTCTAAGAAAGCAGGTTTGAGACGGTCTATACTGACCGTGTTGTCTTTTCCGGATGTACGAATAATAAAGGTCCATTCCGAACAGGATATGACAGGAAACGGGCCTTCATAAGGTGGTTGAAGCGATTTTCGTACAGTGTCTGTCCTTAGAAAGACATGGGAACAACTCTGAAGGTCTTTATGAATGAAGACGGCACGACCGGAATGGGATGAGGCAGGTTGCAGGCAGAGGCGTTGCATACTGTCGTGAAGAACTTCCGCAAAGGTGGAGGTGGAGGTGAGGTCGTTGCAGAGCGGTGCGAGGAACTTGCCGGGGAGACGAAGAGTCAAACCATAGACTAGCTCAGCTGGCGACACACTGATGTCTTCCTTAAAGGTCAAACGAAGTCCTAAGAGGACTAGAGGCAGAAGCTCTACCCACTTGCTGGAAGCATGAGCTTTGAGTGCGGACTTCAGAGAACAGTGCCAGCGTTCAACTAGACTGTTCGCCACTGGATGGTAAAATGAGGAACGAGTGCGCTGTATGCCTAAGAGGTCGGATACGGATCGGAACAGAGTAGATTCAAACTGCCGGCCCTGATCAGTGGTGATTAGCCACAGACAGCCGAAGTGAGCGATCCACCTGCTGTAAAAGGCCCTGGTGACCATTTCAGCCACAGCGTCGGGAAGTGGAAAGGCTTCGAGCCACCGTGTGAATCGATCAAGACAGGTAGGGCAGTAGGTAAAACCCTGACATGGAGGAAGGGGGCCGATCAAATCGAAATGGACATGTTCAAAATGGGCTGACGGTAAGGGAAAACTGCCGAGTTGCCTGTACGTATGCCTGCTGATCTTGAACGTGCAATTACAAATTATATTTAATAATAAAATAAGTAATGGAGTATACTATTGAAAATCACTCTAAAAGTTTTTACCATCCATCTTGTCATATATTTTTACATGATATTTTCATCAATGGTACATGACTATTTTTGTTTAGAATTCGGCAAATATTAAAATCTGACATCTCTAAGGGTACCAAATTTCAGAGTTTACTCATATAGAGTAAATTTAAACACTTGACTATAAATTTATATTAAATTTTATTCATAAAGTCTTAAATAAAATTATTGAAAATTATCTAAAGTCTTTCTAAATTAATTTATAATCAGTATTCAAAGTAAGAAAACATTTTTTGTGAAGTATTCAAAGATACAGTGAAAAATTTTAAGAAATAATTTCTTAAATATGTTATTATGAATTAATCTAATCTAGTTTGTTAATGATTTATTTATTAAAGGATGCTATATATCATAATATAATAAAGCCATTATTTCTCAAATGAATTTCTTTAATCTCATAATGACATATATGAAATTTCATAACAACATATTCCTATTTTTATAATATGAATCATATAATAATAAAATTTGAAAACAATTGTGATGTAAATTATAAGAATCAAAAATTTGAGATTAATTAATAATTTGGATAAATTTGAGTGTTTTAATATTTTTCTCAAGAGATGAATTTTAATATAAAAATGAAATGAATACTGCAAATTGTTCTCACTTTGAATACTAATTCTAAAGAAAATTATCCATATAAAACTCACTGTTGTTGAGCTAATATATCTCTTGAATCCCTGTGAAGAGGGTGCTGTTGATAATGACCAAATACTTCAAAAACAATGGGCTGAGATCGAACATATTCCAGAAAAGATTTTGTTACAGTTACTGTTATCTAAAATTTTAAATATTTAAAAGTAAATCTTTCTAACATATATCGAATATATATATTTTTAATCTTAAATAAATAATAATAAAGCAATACTTAATAAAAAAATAATTTTACATTTTGAACATGAAAGAATCCTGGTGGTGGTCCCTTTACTGTATTTTTTAAAGGTTCAGTTGAAAATGCTTCATCATGACGATGCAAAAAGCTGAAGGAAAAATGTAATTATAAATTTGAAAATAAATAAAATAATAAATTTTTAAATAACATATTTATTTGGTCAGGCAGTTAAGTTTTCAGATTGAAAATCTAATAAGATTATTATTAGTGGTGTGTTAACAAAGGCTGCAAACTAATTCAGAAATATTTTAACTGAGTTCCCAATTTTTATTACCTAAGAGTATAAAATATTTTTATACTCTTATGTAATGAAATTAAACAAGAAGTTCCAGAAAGAACTAAAATTTCCTACTTTCTAAAAGTGTTATTTATTTTTCATTTACAGATGTATCTCTCTTTACAGCACTTTACTTTTTAACACTTCTCACTTATATTCCACATTTTTATTTTAAATCTCTATATATATTATTATTATTATTATTACATATAAATAAACGTAATAAGAAATTATATAATTTCTTATTTATGCTTTTTGTGTCTTACATATAAATAAACATAAATAAAAAATTATATAATTTTTTATTTATGTCTTTTTTGGGTCTCCACATAATAAGAAATTTATAATTATTTATTTATTTTTTTTGGGTCTCCAAAATGAATTAATCAAATTCCCATAAAAACCTATGGTAAATCGATGATCGGTTAGTGAACAATTCAGATAAGGAACATTGTCTTGGAACGGATTATGTTTGTTAACCGATCACCCACTGTATATGGAAATTTCATCGGAAAATCTGAATTCAAAAATCTGAGAAATACAAATTAATAAAATAGAACAACAAGATTTAAAAAATTAACCATAATCTATATATACAAGTATCATCATATTGCAACTTAAAACAATTCAAAGATTTATTAAAGAAGGTAATAGAGAGATCTTACAATATTTTGGTGTTAGAATAACACCCATACCAGGTTGAGGTCAATAGGCTTGGGGATCTCTACCACTTCTGAAGATTCTTGTGAAGAGAGAAAAGCAATCGAAATTGGACAGATTCTTTAATGGAAAATAAATACAATAGATTAAAATGCAAGACTATATATTAATGAATAATAGTGTAAATATGTTTTTAGGCTTTTATATGCATTAGCAAATGAAAAAAAGATTGTGATTTGCTTTATAGCAGTTATTTGAAATTTAACTACCACAATAATGAGATATGCCTGTATTTAGGATTTTAAGTCCACTGATTTTGTGCTTCTAATTTTACCAGCATAGATGTCTTGATTATGTCATCATGATGTCACATACTGTTGCATCATTATGATGTCATAAATTGTAGTTTTGTGGTGTCGTCTATTGTTTTGCCAGGATGAGACCACAATGGGACTGTGACATCATTGTGATAGGGATGCTTTGTTAAGAAATCAAGTAAACTATAGGTCACTCAAATACTACTAACACTTAACACCATCTAATGACACTAATATAAACTAAAATTGTAATAAATATGAAATTCTATCTTGCAGAATTTAAAGGATGCAGCATCAAGGTGTCCTTTAATGGCAGAATAACACTACCAAGTTTCATGAAAATCTGCTAATTAATTCAAAATTTATCAGTGAGGGGGGACAGACAGGCACTGATCCAATCTTATAAGCCTTCATTTCCTTCAGAAAGAAGGCTGAAAATAAAAAATAAAGATGCCAACACTGTTGTTTTTATTAATACATAAAATAATATTTAGTATCATCATCATTGTTACTTGTATATAGGAATAATATTGCTTCTGACAGATCCTTTTACATAAATGACTATGTTGCTTAGAGTAAAATGTATCAATAAAAACAATTATTTCATTAACACTTGAGTTATAGAACTGCATTTAGAATTTTTGATAATTTTCTTAAAGACTTACCAGATAAATCTGGTAGGGATCAAATATGCTCTAATTCTGTATTTAACTGTTTAATTATAGTTGTCTGCTAAGCTTTAAATAAAGATAATATCTTAACTGATATTGATGTGCCCAGCCATAAAATTGTGCAATTCTATTTGAAAACTTTTGATAAATCATTTATCCAGTTCAGAATTTGATAACTGATTTGAATTAAAGTTCAATTCCTCTGATGCAAATTATTTGAAACTTTGAAATGAATCAAACATGAATAGAGTCAAAATAAAATTTGACTCTATTCATGTTCCAAAATAGTAGTGAAATTTCATAGTATAGTAAATTTTCTTTAATCTGATACATTAAAAAAGCATTATTTCTAAAAAATTTTACCATTTTTTGCAGTTACAGATACTGCTGTGAATTCAAATTGAAACATGTTGAACTCAATCCCTTTTCTTGAACTTGAATTTAAACCTATAAAAAATTATCAGGTATTTCTGAAGTGAATAGGTAATTAATTAACAGTTATATAACCATATGGAATTGCACAGCTCAAACTTATGTCTAGGTGTATCAATACAGTTAAGTGTTAATCACAGTTAAATTTTTTCTTAACATAAAAATTTTGAGCTTCATTTTTGAAAGGATGATTAAAGAGTTTCAAATATTATAGATGCAATGCCTACAATTCAAATGTCAGATTGAAATGAAATGCTTATTTTCACTAATGCAGTTTATTCTATGTAAAGTCATCCATGAAAATAAAACTATCAAAAGCAATACTATTCCTATACAGTGGGTGATTGGTTAATGAACATAATCCATTCTAAGATAATGTTCATTAACTGATCATTGATTTACTATAGGTTGTTATAGGAATTTGATTAATTTGTCCTGGAGACCCAAAAACAATAAATAAAAAATTATATAATTTCTTACTACGTTTATTTATATGTAATAGAAATAAAAAATTATATAATTTCTTACTACATTTATTTATATGTAATAATCATAATAAAAAATTATATAATTTCTTACTACATTTATTTATATGTAATAACGATTTTTATGGGAATTTGATTAATTCGTTCTGGAGACCCAAAAAAAAAAATAAATAAAAATAATTTCTTACTACGTTTATTTATATGTAATAACTATAATATATACATATATAGTCTTGTATTTTCATCTATTATATTTATTTTCCATTAAAGAATCTGTCCAATTTCGATTGCTTTTCTCTCTTCTTCAGGATTTTTCAGAAGTGATTAATAGCATTGTTGTTGTAGAGATCCCAAGCCTATTGACCTCATCCTGGTATGGGTGCAGTCTGAGACCAAAATGTTGTAAAATCTCTCTATTACCTTCTTTAATAAATCTTTGATTTGTTTTAAGTTGTCTCCGAGTTCAATTTAATCAGGAAAAACTACTGTTCTCCCATCCTTATCCATATCTCCACGAACGCGAAAGCCCAAGCCTGTCATTCAGTTAAGTTAGTTAAGCTGCCATATCCTCGGTGAGATATTTTTTATCTGGCGGCAGCTATTGATAGAGCTCACCACAGGTTGGCCAACACCCATGATGGGGTCAACCAGATGGTTGAAGGATGAGGTTCAACGGGCAGGCCCGGTCCCCTCCTGAAAAATTGGAGGAATAGAACCCGGATTCTCCAGGATGGTAAGCCACAGCTTTACCACGTGGCCATCTGGCCAACCTGTCATTCCGTCAGTCTGTAGGTCCCATAGTTTCTGTGAAAGTTCATTCTGCGAAGTTCGTGGTTCTGTGAAGTGTTCATTATCCGAACAGTTCGTTAACTGATCACCCACTGTATAAAATTAATCATTGATTTGCACAATACTCAAATTGCATGTCTTTGGTTTTGAATGTTTGAAAAAATACTACAAATTTTCATTTACATGGTATTACTTCAGTTTAACTTTTGGGTAATGTCCCCTAATGGTTGGAACAAAATCAAACCATGAAATTTTTACATCAAAATAATGAAAAAAGATGATGTATAAGTCAAATATTCTGCATTTAAGAGAAACTGTACATTTTTATAGTAGTGCTTTTCAAAGATTGTAAAGGAAATGTATTTAATTAATAAAATATATTAAAAAGATAATTGATATTTCAGATTAATATTTTCTTATATTTTTCCACTTTAGACTACAATATCAATTTTATTTTTAAATTTAAATTATTTATTAAACACATTTTCCTTTGAAATCTTTGAAAAAGCACTACTATAAAAATGTGCATATTTCTCTTAAATTTGGCATTTTTCAGTTTGTTTCTAAGAAATTTTTCATTATTTCAATATACAAAATTTATGATTTGAATTTGTTCAGACCATTAGGGAATACTCCATATATATATTAAATGACCACAAAATAGAAAAAAAAAGCTAGATAACATACTACAATGATAGACATCATCATCATCTCATTGTGGAACTAGTTACCAGGAAGAGGATTCAGCTTGTTTGGGTGCCAGGGCAAAAGGGGTTGAGGGCAATGAGACTGCAGATGGGTTAGCCAAGGAAGACTTCTTGCCCCTTTACTGGACCTAAACCTGCACAAATGCATCATGGAGATTATGCATTTGGGCAGGTTGGGATTCTTATTTTAGGTCCTTCTTTATAGAGAACTAAAGAGTTGCTTGCATTGCACAAAAATCAAGCTAGGATTGTTGCAGGGCTCCTTACAGGACAATGTCATCTTAAGTGGGATTGCTGATTTTCCTGAAAACTCATTCTGTATTCTTGTCATACTCTTCACACTACAGTTGAATCTCTGTAGTCTGACTCTGTGAACTGTTACGCTGCCCATGTGAAATTTTCATGTCACAACTTGTCAACGTGCGAGAAAGAGAAACTGACAAAGAAATTGTCAGTCATTTTTCATTCATTGTGCAGGCATTAGAGTCGGATTAATTTTTAAGTTCAATATACTGATTACTGTAAAATACTGTTTTTACTGTATCAGTGTTTGATATTTATCTTTACAGAATGTCACAAATTGGAAAAAGTGAAAAACGAAAACACAAGACATTGACTGTGATTGAAAAAGCAGAAATAATTAAGAAACTTGACTTTGGAAAAAATTTAGGGATTTGGTTTCGAATTTCCACGAGAATCGACAGTGATATTCTAATGTTAAAGATAGTCTCAGTGGTTCATCAGTTAAAACTGTAAGCTCCAATTATTTAAAAATATGGTGGGTATTCAAATTTCTGAGATTGTTTCTTATTAGATTTTTATGCTATTCAGTAAGAAGATCGAATAATTGAAAATGATCTCGATTTCATATTAATCGGACTTTTTTCTTAAACCATTTAAAAACGGCAGAAGTTCAAACCTCGAATATTTCTCTAAAATAATTTTTAAACTGTTTTGACTTTCCAGACTGTTTTGACTCAAGAATAGAGGACTTCTCCAGAATTGCTCGGTTTTTTAATTAGTATGCAAAGTTAAAACTTGAACGCATGTACAATATAACTATAGCGAAGATTATTTTAAAATTAATTTTAATAATTATTTAACCTCATGATAATTCAAGACGAATTAAAACTTACTAAAAAGTAAATTAAAATCGCTTCTCTTTCTGATCACACTTATAAGGTTAACAGAATTAATTTTTTTTCATCTGAATATATTGTAAGCAATGGAACTAACTATAGAAGAAGAAGTGAACAATTGTTGCTCTTGCAAAGTTCTTTCTCCAACAATAAATTTCTTAAAACTTCTGGGTATAAACAACATCATACAGTGCGATCATTCCCAATTTCGATTTGGTTTTTGGATGAAATTTTATCAAAACTCCTTACTGTCTATAATGTTCTTATTTAATATAGTTCTCTACTTAATGCTATTTTTTCCCGAGTCCCAATCTGTTTACTTCTGCTATAATCATTTGGATAATTATGGAAAGGACAAACTTACATAATAATTATTTATCAACAAGGCATGTTATGCGCTTATTACTTCGCAATACGTAAGGACAGGCAGAATAAGGGAATAAGGTTTAATGTGTTCAGTTGTAGAGAATTCTACAAAATTCAGCAGAGACAGTTGATATGCATAAATATTATATCAACTTTTTATATTGGATTAGTGGTGTTTTTAAATATCCTCCATGGATTTCGTTCGTATTCCTTTATTGCTAATGCTACAGATGAATTAACAGCTTCCATTTGCTACTTTTCCATAAATTTAAACTACTTCTTAATCAACAGATTTGGAATACTCCTAATAATAGTTATAGGATTTATGATTATTATTGTATGTGAGAAGTTTCATTATTTGGCCAATGATATTTCCCAATTTAATCCTATGAACAAGAATGTTGATATGTTTCTGGAATATGTTCGAGAAAAATACCAAGAGATGTCTCTTTGTCTGGAAGAACTAAACAATGTATTAAAGGAATTTTTGACATTAATTTATTATCTTGGAATTTCCGTAACCTGTTTCATATTCTATATGTTGTTATATCTTTGCGAAGATATGGAAGAATTCCTGAATGTTATATTTCTATTGATCATAGCAATCATTTTTACGTTATCAATCACTATAACTATGGCTGAAATATCTGTATTGGTATATTCATTGTTTTCTATATTGTAACAATTTTTATATAACTTTTTTGAATTCTTTAATCAATCTTTTTTTTTTTTTCAGGCAAACAAACCTCTGATAGAATTGAAAATATTTTGTTTCTTTGAAATGAGCACGATGAACAGATTAAAGGTAAATGAAGTCGATTTTAAGGAATTTTCATATTACAGGCATATCTCGTTATTGCGGCGGATACATGCTAGATCACAGAGATTCTAAGATTCACTTAAAATCTCAATAATTTGAATTTTCGAAGTACATCTATTTAAATAATCTAATTTCTTAATATACTCAAGAATATTAAGAAGTAATTTCTTAATATATTCATGAATTTTTAGATGTGTTCTACAAACATCTTTGTGATATCCATTTCAACTCTTTCCATTTAATTCTGATTTTTGATTAACATCATCAACAAGAAATTGTACCACAACATTGACATTGTATATACCGTCACTATTTCTTCATTACTTGTTTATTAACTTCTTTTCCTTACACTGAACTTGCAGAAATTGTTGATACATTAGTTACTATGTACACAACTCAGATACACTGATAAAATTAAATGTTTAATGACATCAATATCTTTGTAAACTTATTTTTTGAAAGCTCTTCAACAATTTGGGATGTCTCAGATCTTGTAATTCCTTTAAGGTCGAGAAGAATGAAAACCCGTTTTCTAGTGTCTGCAGAAAAAACAATTATTTTTCGGCAATATATTCTTTGATATATAATATGTAATAAAAATTTTATGTTACCTTTATAAGAGATAATTTACTAAACAAAAAATCGAGACACTGCAACCCTTTCTTAGGCCCATCCAATAATTTTAAACAGCATATCAAGTGAAATATATTATATTTAATTAATAATATAAATATAATTTACTTTATGGAAATTACCTTTAATCTATCTTTGCTATTCAGATCGAAAAAACAAAACTTCTTCAGTTCTTCCAAAGGTTTGATCGCCTGATAAAAGTAAAAAAATTCATATTGCTTATCATTAAAGAAAGCAAAATATACTATACCATAACAGATACAGCAAAAAAACAAAACTTCTTCAGTTCTTCCAAAGGTTTGATCGCCTGATAAAAGTAAAAAAAAAATTCATATTGCTTATCATTAAAGAATGCAAAATATACTATACCATAGTATATTTTGCTTTTTACCACAGTTAAAGAAAGCAAAATATACTATACCATAACAGATACAGTAGCCAAATTTATAGAGAAAAAAACCGCAATAGCGATCACAATCATCAAATGAAGAACACAAATCAAGATATCTAACATATCTTTGGTAAAATGTCACGTCATATACAACAGGAAGCTGGTCACAGAAATTTCCAGATAATATATTATTGTTATTATATCCTTGCATACGTGGTTCAGTTCTTCTAAACGATGACAAGTTTCTTTATATTTTTCACGAACAATCACAATCATCAAATGAAGAACACAAATCAAGATATCTAACATATCTTTGGTAAAATGCCACGTCATATACAACAGGAAGCTGGTCACAGAAATTTCCAGACAATACATTATTGTTATTATATCCTTGCCTACGTGGTTCAGTTCTTCTTAAACGATGACAAGTTTCTTTATATTTTTCACGAACCTAACTTTAAGAAATCTGCTTGCATCATTATTCGTTGGATGAAAATGATGGATATCATCGGCCAAATCATCGAATTTCTCATACAAGATAATAATCAATAATATCAGTGTCAAAAAGGAAAATCCAATACCATTCAAAATGAAAAAGTTGAGATTTATCAATGAATAGCAAATACTAACTGTAAATTCGTTTGTTTTGTTAGCAATATAGGAATAAGAAACAGATGCAACACCGATATTAAAAATTATCACTAATCCCATGTAAAATGTCGATACTGCATTTATGTGAATGATCTGTCTTTTCCGAATTCTAATCGATTCTTTAGTGTTGAAAATATTAAATTTGATTCCATTATTCTGTCGGTCATTACGAACCATGAAATAATAACTAAACAGAACAGCATGCTGACAAAGGAGAATTGCTATAAGAGTAGTGAGTTTGTCTGTTCCATAAATCTCGCAATACTGGTAACATAAGTAACTTGATTGAGATTCGTCAAGAAACAATATTAAGTACATAACTATGCTTCCTATC
Source organism: Olivierus martensii (assembly GCA_000484575.1). NCBI lineage: Eukaryota > Metazoa > Arthropoda > Arachnida > Scorpiones > Buthidae > Olivierus > Olivierus martensii. The sequence goes on along the minus strand of AYEL01087284.1, from coordinate 9,754 downwards.
GACATTATAGTTAGTAAAATATTTTGGTGAAATTTAATCCAAAAACTAGATTTAAATTCGGAATGATCACATTGGATCAGATTATGTATTCCTATCAGTTTTAAATAGTTTATGGTAGGAGAAAGAATTCTGCAACAACAGCAATGATTACCTTCTTTTTCTATGGTGATTTCCATTAATTTTACAATATTTTCAATTATTAAACAAAAATTAAATTACTTTATCAGTGTTTAATTTTCTCCGATGTATGAAATGGTAAGTCGACTAGCGATGACAACTGAATCTCTACAGGTAGGCGTTTTTTCTTATATAGGAATTGCAATTTCCTTACTTATATGAAACATAACTATCAGAATTAATTAAATTTTTATTCTAAAAACACAAATGATATATGTTAAATAAGAAATTTTCGATAATCATAATATTATGAAAAAATTTATTGTCTATACTCACGGTAAGCAAATTGTGGCTCATGAGCCACATGCAATTCTTGCGTATCATTAATGTGGCTCCATACCATGAAAGTCAATAGCTAATATCTATTTAATTTTAAAAAGTTATATATTTGTAATTTATTCGTATATTATAAAAACGTTGTATGCATCTATAAATGCATGTGAAATATATAGTAAACAATTTTTGAAACCATTATTAAGATAACTTGAAAAAATTTGATGTGACTTCCATTGACTCAGAAAGAAACTGATTGAAGCTCTCGATTATTTCAGATTCTCTGAATGGTTCATATCGACATGAAAGTTTGCCCACACCTGATCTATACAATAAGCAAAGACACTCTAATATCAAAGACAATACTATCTGATGACAATACTTGTTTATCTAACTGTACTGTTAAAGTACACGAATAAATTATGAAAATTAATTGTGAAAATATTTTTTTCACTCGTAATTTTAATATTCTTGGACAGATTCAATTGTAATTTAATTCTCAAATTTTTCCTATAACTATTGCAATGAATGAAACTAGAAGAACTCCGCAGTATCAAGTTATTCTCATGTTTTCCACTTATCCAATAGAAAGCATATTGCTGATCAGTCACAGAAATCCACTGCGCATTCTCCGGTATGCAATTATCTCCCACAATAACGTGACTGATTTCTTCTTCCTTCAATTCTGTCAATAATTGTTCAGCAATATTTTCTTTCCTTATATGATATGCAACAAAATTCATATAGTAAATTAATGTAATACATTACTTTATTAATTTTATTACATGTTACAAAAGCAATATAAAGTAAGTTATAGAACGTTTCCATCTGTACGAAACAATAAATTTCAACCTTGCCATCATATTAATTTATATACAGCTATATATTCGTGGAATGTTGGATCCATTAAGAAGGCTTTCAAAATGAAAGGCATAAATATGTATACTGTACGAAACAATAAATTTCAACCTTGCCATCATATTAATTTATATACAGCTATATATTTGTGGAATGTTGGATCCATTAAGAAGGCTTTCAAAATGAAAGGCATAAGTATGTATAAACATATTAATTTATGTATACCATTCACGTAATTTGGATATTCATTTCTGTAATAAACATGCTTCCTTCATAAATCAAAACGATATAAGAGAAATATTTGCATGGAGTACTCATAAAATCTAATGGAAATCAAAAACATTGATTCTCTCTTATAATACATTACACGGGAATCAATAACACGCGTTTCCAATATGAGTTCATATCCAATGTTGTTAATCTCTCATTTGCCCAATTTCTTCAGGTTTCTAGTTATGTATATTTTTTATAATAAAATATTTTTGCATAAGTGCAACGCTGTGAAGGAAATGTTGCAGTAAGCATTTCGAAATTAAAATTAAATTTAGAAAGTTTTAAATAATTAGAACTTCTTTATACATGTTTAATGGCCGCTTATACTAAACTGGGGAAGTAAGTTCAATGTTTAATTATTAAAATTATTTTATTAAATAAAAACAAATTGCATTGTTAATTTATTGGATCCAGTGAACTTTATTACAGATATTTTTTTGTCAACAGATGATGCCCTTTCCACTCAGTAAGACTAGCGGTAAATAGCTATTTTTATTTTTGGCCAACAGATGACGCCACTCCATTCTAGTAGAATACTATTTTTGTTAACAGATGACGCCACTTTCCATTCAGGGAGAATACTAACTTTGTCAACAGATGACGCCACACTCCATTCAGGTAGAATACTATGTATTTGTCGATAGATGACGCCACTTTCCACTCAGTAAGAGTACTAAGTGGCGGATTGATAACGGTTGATTTTTTTTGTCAACAAATGACGCCACATTCCTTTCTGGTAGAATACTATGTGGTGACGCCACTTTCCATTCAGGGAGTATACTAAGTGGCGGGGCGAAACAAGCACTACTCAGTAAGAGGCGAGGCGAAACAAGGACCTATTCCTATGACTTTTATATGGATTTAGATTTCACAGGCTGCCCACCCCTGCGGAGGGGTCAGCCGGATTGTGGAGGACGGGGTACTCAGTAAGAGTACTAAGTGGCGGGGCGAAACAAGCCCTTCGACAGGTTTCCCACCCCTGCGGAGGGGTCAGCCGGATTGTGGAGGACGGGGATCGACGAGTAAGAGTACTAAGTGGCGGGGCGAAACAAGCCCTTCCACAGGTTGCTTTCTGCGGAGGGGTCAGCCGGATTGTGGAGGACGGGGATCGACAGGCCGGACCGCGGAGGGGTCAGCCGGATTGTGGAGGACGGGAATCGACGGGCCGGGCAAAGTGGCGGGACGAAACAAGCCCTTCCACAGGCTGCCCACCCCTGCGAGCGGCTGGGCGAAATCAGCTTTTTCACAGTCTGCCCACTCCTGCGGAACGGGGCGAAACAAGCCCTTCCACAGGCTGCCCACCCCTGCGGAGGAGTCAGCCGGATTGTGGAGGACGGGGATCGACGGGCCGGGCCCGGACCCATGATAAATATTTTCAAGGGGTGGGACCCGAGACTCGAACCCGGGTACTGAGACTCGAACCCGGGTCCCCCAGAGTGGAAAGCCGAAGCGTTTCCACCCGGCCAATCCGGCCGACTATTACAGATATTCATGTTAACTGCATAACTTGTTTATCATAGAAATTACTGAAGCAATTTTTTGAGTAGTTTATACTGGTATAACTTTGAGATGAAATTTTTGTTATATATACAGGGTGTTTCAGAAATGGTGTGCCAAACTTCACGGGCTGGTAGATGAGACCATTCTAAGCAAAAAATCTAGAGAAACGTTTTTCGATTTGAGGCTTCATAAAAAAATTATAGCCGTTTAAAGTTTTGTGATGCCACTTCCTGTTTGGTACGACGTCGGCTTAATTTAAGGCGAATAATGTCACGTAACGCGCACGCGTTGCTAAAAATAATATTTTTAAAAATATTTTTCATGACTAAAAATTTATCTCTAATACTCATTTACATAATTTAAAATTAAAATAAGTTTTATTACGATTAAAAAATAATAATTTACAGCAAAAAAACACATTCATTTGAATATCGTCTGCTTTTACTACGAACAGTCGTCTGCTTTTGATACGTTCTCCATAAAAAACACATTCATTTGAATATCGTCTGCTTTTACTACGAACAGTCGTCTGCTTTTGAAATTTCTCTATGCAAAATCAGGCGAAAAATATTGTTTTCTACCAGAATTAATCAAGTTTTTTCCCATGGATACTCATTCTTCTTTTACGGATATGGCAGATATGCATCTTATTTATGGACTAGCGAATGGAAATAGCAGAGAAGCTGTACTTCTTTTTCGGGAAACATTTCCACAACAAAGATGTTCATTACGGGCAACTTTTACAAGACTAGATCCCAACCTCTGAGAGACTGGATCCTTTACACCCGTTACAATTAATAGAGGGGTAGGAAGGAATGTATGAATACGAAACGCTGAAGAACAGGTGTTAGATTTGATACAGGAGAATCCAGGATTAAGTACAAGGTTTGTAGCTGCGAAAAACGGGTGTTTCATATGCAAATGTATGGAGAATTCTTCGTCGAGAAAATCTCTATCCATATCACTTGCAGCGTGTCCAAGGTCTTTCGTATGTAGATTTTCAACCACGACTGACTTTCTGTGAGTGGTTTCTACAGCGGTGCCGTCAACCTACGTTTATTGGTTGTGTCTTATTCACTGACGAAGCAAATTTGACAAGGGATGGCATTATGAACTTTCACAACAATCATCTTTGGGCAGACCAAAATCCGCATGGTACTATTCAATCTCGGCATCAGCAAAGTTTAGTTATAACGTTTGGGCAGGCATTATTAGAGACTACCTGAGTGGATCTGTTTTTTTGAAACGAACACTCAATGGCACAAATTACAGACATTTTTTGGAACATGACCTTGGCCCCTTGCTAGAGGATGTCCCATTCACTACACGTCGACGAATGTATTTTATGCACGATAGCGCACCAGCACATTTTAGCCGCAGTGCTCGAAGATTTCTCGACTCTACTTTTCCTAATCATTAGATTGGTAGAGGATGACCCATTAACTGGCCAGCACGCTCACCAGATTTAAATCCATTGGATTTCTTTTTTTGGGGACACATTAACGCTCTTGTATACAAATCCCTAGTTCCAAATGCTCAAATTCTCCATGATCGTATTGTAGAAAGTTGTGAAAGTATAAGAAATTCTCCTGGAATTTTTGAACAAGTTCGGATATCAATGAAAAGACGTCATGAAGTATGCGTAGCTGCTGGAGGTGGCCATTTCGAACAATTGCTGTAAATTATTATGTTTTAATTGTAATAAAAATTATTTTAATTTTTTATTATCTAAATGAGTATTACAGATAAATTTTTAGTCGTAAATAAAATTTTTAAAAATATTTTTAGCAATGCGTGCGCGTCACTTGACATTATTCGCCTACGTCGTACCAGACAGGAAGTGACATCACAAAACTTTAAACGGCTATAACTTTTTTATGAAGCCTCAAATCGAAAAACGTTTCTCTAGCTTTTTTGCTTAGAATGGTCTCATCTACCAGCCTGTGAAGTTTGGCAAGCCATTTCTGAAGCACCCTGTATATATATATATATATATATATAGGCAAAAAGCCTTTTCATATCGTACTGCAGATATGAACAGGCTTAGTCATAAAAGAATGTGACCCTATGCTTGAATGCAGCCTGAAATTTAGGCAACTAACTTCCGGCGGATTTGCTCGATATGCCGAAATTTTAGAAGATCTGGGGGCAAAAAGCATTTGAACTATGCAGCCAAAACAATAAAGGGCGGCAGCAGTTTGATCCATTGCATGTTGACCCTCTCATAATGGACTCAAAAGGACGTTGAATTTTTAACAATGCCGCCTTATGAAAATTTCGGGAGGAGTCCAAATACGCGAGTCATCGAACCATATCTTCAGGTTAGATTAGTGCGATTAAGTCGCCATAAAACATGAGAGATATTCTGTATCTGGAGGCCGCCACATATAGAACCAATCACAGGCTGGCCAGCACCCATGATGGAGTTATCCAGATGATTGAAGGATGAGTTCAACGGTCCGTGGCTGGGCCCGGATTCCTCCTAAAAAACTGGAAGTATGGGACCCGGTTTGAACCCGGATCCTGCAAGTTAGAAGCAATAGCTTTACTTCGTTGCTAACCGGCCACTCAGCATCTTTAGCGTATCTTTGAATCAATTATGAGTGTTGGCCAATACGTAACTACTCTAGCTGCTGCCGCCCATTATATTCCTTGAATGATTCGGCGGCCTAATTAAAAAAAACCAACAATTTTCATGAAAAACAAAAAAAATTCATTTCAAAACTATATGTTTAGACAAATTATTGAAGAAATTTCTTTACTGATTCCTGTGATACAAGTTACGTAATTATCTTGAATATCGGTTGTGAAGTTCATTGGAACCAATAAATTAGGATTGAACTTAATTTATAGCGAAAATGCAATAGTTATTATCAGTCGATCGGATTGTCCGCATGAAAACGATTCAGCTTTCCACTCTGGAGGACACGGATTCGAATCTCAGGTCCCAACTCTTTAAAATATTTTTCATGGCATTCAAACCCAGCCTTGATTCCCTTATTCCATAGTCTGGTTGACTCCTCTGCAGAGGTGGGCAGCCATGGAAGGACTTGTTTCGCCCGCCACTTAGTATTTTTCCAGAATGGAAAGTAGCGCCATCTGTTGGTTAAAAATTGTTTTTATTTAATAAAATAATTTTAATAGCTAAACATTGTATTAATCAGATTTTAATGTAAGCGGCCATCAAAGATGCAAATGGAACTTTTAATTATTTAAAACTTTCCATAACTAATTGTAATTTCCAAATATTTACAGCACTATTTCCTTTATATCGCCGCATGTTACCTAACAAATTTTACTACAGAAACAATACATAACTGAAAATCCTGAAGAAACTGGGAAAATTATACTAAACTGGATATGAAATTCATATAACTGCATATTGGAAACACATGTTATTAATGCCTAGTTAATGTATTATAAAGGCGAACTTAATGGTTTTACATTCTCGTTTTCATCCAATTTTACGAGAACTGCATGCCATATTTCTCTTATATTATTTACATTTGATTTATGACAGAAGCACCTTTATTATAGAAATCAATACCCAAATTACGTGAACGGTCTACATATACAGATATACTTGCACATGTTTATGGCTTTTATTTTGAAAGCATTCATAATTTCTCCCAAATTCCAGAATATTGTAAGCGTATATAAATTAATAAGATTGCAAGGGGCAGCGGGATGGCCGTGTGGTACTACAGTCCGCGTGCCACGCAGGAGGACCCGGGTTCGAGTCCGAGTCTGGTCCCGGATTTTTTCGGGGCACTGGGCCCGACCCGGTGATCCCCGTCCTTCACCATCCGGTCCCCCTCCACGGGTGTGGGTGCAGCTCGTGATTGGAACTGGCCCCGCCCTCTTAGTAATCTCCCTGATTGGAAAGGGGACATAAAATATACAAAAAAATAATAAGATTGCATGGTGAAATTTATTGTTTCGTTCAGATGGAGACGTTTTATATAATATGCAATTAAATTGATTACATAAATTTATTACGTATTATGTAAGGAAAATATATGTTGCTAGACATATATTTAAGTAAACATGTAAGGAAAATATGTAAGGAAAATATGTAAGGAAAATATGTAAGGAAAATATGTAAGGACATGTAAGGAAAATATATGTTGCTAGTTAAATTGATTACATAAATTTATTACGTATTATGTAAGGAAAATATATGTTGCTAGACAATAATTGGGAATATTGCGAAAGAAGAAAACTGAAATCACGTTACTGCTGCTAGATTATGGCATATTGAAGAATGAGCAGCGACGGACTATTTAAAAGTTTGAAAGATCTTGAGTGATAAGAAAGCTTTGTACTGATTAAGCATGAAATGTGTGTATAACATGATACTAAGACCGTTCTGTCAGCTTGGCTCATTTCAGTTATTCCGGAAAATTTGAAAAATAAATTACGTATGAATGTATTAGTGATTTGTTCGAGAATATCGAAATTGTGTGAGTGGAAAAAGTATTTTCACAATAAATTTTCATGTTTTGGTTATGCACTTATAGAATGTACGCTGATAACTTAGTAATATCATTACGATTGTTTGATATCAGAGAGTTTTTGAAAGCTTTCTTAATGGCTCCAAATCGTATATACGAATAAATTTTTCAAAGACAATTACGAGATCGAAAATTTCGTATTTAATGGATATCATGTATGTTTCGGGATGAAGACTTCAACAAATATTCAATAATTTTGCTTAGTATAAGCAATAAGTATTGCAACACTTATATTAGATAAAGTATATTTTCATGGAAGCAGTTAATATCGTTATTCTAGTCATCATTTCGTTCATGGGAAAAATTAAGCACTGGAAAAGTAACTTCATTTTTGTACAATTATTGAAAATATTGTAAAAATAATGGAAATCAGAATAGAAAAAAGGGAATGATTGCTGTTGTTGCATAATATTCTCTCCTACAATAAACTACTTAAAATTGATAGGAATATATAACCTGATTCAATGTGATCATTCTGAATTTAAATCTAGCTTTTGGATTAAATTTCATCAAAATACTTTATTAACTATCATGTCGATAGGAAGAATAATTATGTACTTAATACTGTTTCTTGTCGAATCCCAATTAAGTAACTTATGTTACCACTATTGCGAGATGTAGGGAAACGATAAACTCACTATTCTTATTGCAACTCTCATTAGCCAGCAATCTCTTCTGTCTTGTTATCATTTCGTGGTTCGTAACGACCGGCAGAATAATGGAATCAAATTTAATATTTTCTAATGCTAAAGAATATATTAAAATTCTGCTAAAGAATGCATTAAACTTTAGAAACGGCAGACCATACACATAAATGCAGCTTCGACATTTTACATGAGATTAGTGATAAGTTTGAATATTGTTATTGCATTTCTTTCCTATTTCTATATTGCTAATAAAAGAAACGAATTGATAGTTAGTATTTGCCATTTTTCAATAAATTTAAATTTTTTCTTGGTAAACGATATTTGGATTCTCCTTTTTGACACTGATTTTATAGATTATTATCGTGTATAAGAAATTCGATGATTTGGCCGATGATATCCACCAGTTTTATCCAACCTATGATACCCAGGAAGATTTCTTCAAATTGTACGCGAAAGTTATAAAGAAACTTGTCTACTTTTAGAAGAACTGAACAAAGTATGGCAGGAGATAGTGAAAATAATGTATTGTCTGGAAATTTCTCTGACCTTCTTCATGTTGTATATGTTACTGCACTTTGCCGAAGACATGCTGGATATTCTGATCGCATTCGTCATTTAATGACGGCAATCGTTATTGCATTTTTCTTCTCTACAAATTTGACTACAGTATCTGTTATTGTAGAGTATATTTTGCTTTCTTTAACTGTTGAAGGCATAAGGAATATTTAAATATCTTTTATTTTCATCAGGCGAAAAAACCTCTGAAAGAACTGAAGAAATTTTGTTTTTTCGATCTGAAAACGAGAGGTAGATTGAAGGTAATTTTAATAATGTGAACCATATTCATATTATTAATTAAATATAATATATTTCAGTTGATATGCTGTTTAAAATTATTTGATAGACCGAAGAGAGGATCTCGATTTTATCTTTAGTAAATTATTTCTCAAAAAAGTAATATAAAACTTTTATTACACATTTTACAATCTCTAACGGCCGTATTCTGTAGCTCGAGTCAGAGTTAGAGTAAGGGTTAAATCTCGAGTTAAACGGAAATTGGTATTCACAACGTCAACTCGACAGAATGTAGAAATCGAGGTTAACTTTTAACTCAACAACTCTTTTTTATTTATTGTTTCGTTTTCATCGAAATTTAGACAAAAAATGAGAAAATACGAAGATAAAAAATTTCTTTATTTAAAATAATCAGATTCGACTTAGTGGAAAAATCTGATTTGTGTATGTTTTTTAATTAATAAATATTAGATCGATGTAAGTTTTTGATTTAATAAGTTCATACAGACAAATATGACTGCTTTTCAAAACTTCGCGGCGCCTTTAGGTGGTTTCACCGCACATATTGCCTTTACAAATGGCGTGGTGTTACTGTTGCCAGATCTGATGATTTTTAATGTTTTTTTTATGACGTAATATATAATTTAAAATTGCTTATATAGTGATTTAGCGACTTTATAATTGTCTTTATTGAAAAAAATTAAAATTATTTTTGAT
>AYEL01087281.1:0-68190 GCA_000484575.1 Olivierus martensii | reverse complement strand
AATATATATATAAATAAATTATAAAAAATCATTAATTTATTTACAAATTTAAATAATTTTATTGTTCTGGTGCTGTCATGTTGTGGCATATAATGATTCACAAAAAAAAAAAATAAATCTGAATAATCTCCCAAATTCTTTTCTAATCTATACAATAATTCACTAGTGCTGTAATGAAATTTAATGATATCTACTGCCTATATCAGAGATGAAAGTAGTTAATTGGACTGCAATCTTTCTACAAAAATCTTGTCTCTACTCAATGACTTTAGTTGATATAATTCTTTATTATAACATCTAATAACTACATGGAAAATAATATTAAAGTTATATATTAACAACACGAATATCTTTTTCAGTTATACTTTTAACCCTTTTAGCATAGCCCAGGCGTGTCAAACTCATTTTAATTCAAGGGCCATTTTATGAACTTGCAAAATTACAGAGGACCACATTGCATTTACATGGTTTTAAAATTAAATTTTGAAAAGAGATGCATTTATATAAATAAAATAATTTAGAAAAATTATGTAATGAAGTGAATTTATTACAATAATTATATAATTACTTTTAATTACATGTTTTTCTTAAATTAAATTACTCTCTATCGATCTTTAGAAACTTTTTTACATTGTAAGTTGAAAGTAACTTTTTGTAAATTCAAGAGAAATTTATTTAAATTTTTATAAATTCAAATGTCTATAACTATTTACATTTTTTTAAATAGATTAACACAGCAAATAAATCTTTAACAAGCATTTCCTTTACACATGTCCTTTAAAGAAGGAATTGTTTTGATTTTGTTTATTGTATTCAGCTATCCTAAAAAATCAGAGTTCCTATTAATAATTTTTTTATATTTTTGGCGAGAAAGTTTCCCACAAAATGATGTAAGCCTTGTAGGACAGATCTTATTTTATATCACCGAGCTGAAAGATCAGTGTCGTCTGTATGTTACGTCTGACAACGGCAATCGAAACAAAGAAACTCATGCAATTGCCTTTCGTTAAAACGGAATAGCGTATCATAGTATATGACAGCCTCGATGTGACAGTTACTTTCTATTATCTGCATAACAATATTGTTCTTGTTTTCATTTTAGTTAAGAATGTCACGGGCCACAAAATATCACTTTGAGGACCGCCAGTTTGACACCCCTGGTATAGACAGAGGTGTCAAACTGCACTAAAAGGGTCACTATCTAAGCAATATGCAAAAAATTAAAATGGTGAAATCTCACTTCATTTTTGTTGCAATCTTTTGAAATTTTCAGCATTTATTAGATTTTTTTGCTCTCTTTCTAACAATATAAGCATTTTTTTGGGAGTTTTATTTTTTCACAAGTTTTTGTTTCATATATGAGATCCATAAAAAGTACAATTGTTTTGAATGAAATCATAGCCATTTAATGAAACTACTGATTGATACTTTTAGATAGTGACATATCCTCCGAACAAAATAAACCAAGAATGAAGAAATTTGGACTATACTTTCAAAAATAATTTATAAAAAAATGAACAATTACATAACTTTTGTTGAATGAAGTTACATCATATAATTATTAAAAAAAATTACATAAATTCAATGAAATACTGTCATATTTATTAATATTTTATATTTATTTTTTGTTCTTATTTCATTGGTATAATTTTTAAATTTTTTTTTTTTTTTTTATAAATTTTCTAATTTACATCAGAAAAATCCTAACATATATGGTAATTAGTGTTTCCAAATTCCTGAAATAGTTATACTGATCCTGTACGTACACTTGCTAGATAACTGATCATCAGAAAAATCCTAACATATATGGTAATTAGTGTTTCCAAATTCCTGAAATAATCTTTTTTATTTAATTTTCATTGAGATATCAATGTTTTTTATAAAATAATATATAATAATTACTAAAAATATTTTTATTTTTAATAAAATATTATATATACAGGATGAGTTTTTTTCTTGAGACAACAAAATATCTTAATTGGATGTCATTATTTTGGGAAAAGTTGTAGACAAAAAGTTGTAGGGTTTCGAAGGGGCAATCAATTGATGACCTTGAATGTGTCCTTGACCTTTAATGTCATTTGAAGGTCGTCGGTTTTTTTAAATGGGAAGACATACTTTTGACTCTGACAATGGAAAGAGCAAAATTTCATAATCGGATATACCCTTGAGCATAAGGTTTAGGTCAAAGATCAAGATTATTTGCAGGTCAAAAGATTTTTCCAGTTTAGGTCAAAAGTCAAGGTTATTTGCAGGTCAAAAGATTTTTCCAATGGAAAACCATAATTTTTATCACATTTTTTAATGACCTTATTACTTTGATCTTAAAAAGCATTCACTACTTTTAACAATACCCAGGAGTAACAACATTGAAGTAGTAATTTTCTGTTCCCTTTGGGGTGCTTGATTTCAATGAATCCCCTCTCTTCTCACTATCAGGGTAGTTGTTTTTGGTGCATCACTTTACTTCTCACCATCGCTTGAGGTATTGGTTATGGGGAAACATTTTCCCGAAAACCAATATTTTCCCCAAAACCAATACCTGAAGCTATGGAGAGAAGTAAAGTGATGCACCAAAAACAACAAAATAAACTATTTTATACACAACACACAATTTATGTGTTGTGTATCAAACACAAATGGTCACTTCCTTTTATGCCACCTCGCATTGATGGTTCCCTCTCGCGTGTATTGGAGAGAGGGTGATAAGTTTTTTTCCATTTTATTTGTTTTATTGGAGGACAAACCTAACGCATATGGTTATATATATATATATATATATAAAAGATTTGTACGCATGGATCCTCTTCATGTGTATACTCTAAAAATAAATTTACCAATGTAAAGTTATTTTTGGAAAGTAGGGGGTGATGTGGAGGGCCGAGATCGGTCCGCTGGAGAATGTCACTTCTCACCCAATCGTAAGTTATCGGAGTGAGAAGTGACAAATTTACAAGCAACATCGGGATGTTGACAAATTTATAAGCAACATCGGGTTAGAGGGTCTCTCCTCCAGCCGGGTTCGAAGTACTCTGGTCCCTACTATTTCCCCAAAAGAAAATAAATATACTGTGATGTAAGCCGCACTAGGGCTTCCACATCGTGCAGGTATTCGAAGGGGTTGTACGGAGTTATGCGATGCAGGTCGAGATGTCACTTTCCCTGGAAAAGGGGAGAGATGTACTTGTTTATTTATTCATCAAAAGTGTAGAAGGGGAATCTGAATAAAGAAAGTACAGTTGGTTCCATCCCATCTGAGAGAGCAGAAGCTGGACCCAATCAATGTGGGGTACTTGTGATTCGAGTCCGAGGCAAAGTACAGACGTTTGTCTTTTCTTTGCGATCTCCTACGAGGCATCGTCCACTTTCGTCAATTGGTGGAGATATTCTTACGACCGCCATGCATTCAACTGTGTGTTCAATGGTCCTGAACTTTTCTATGGGTAATATTCGTAAGAGAACTGTCCATTTTCCACGAGCTATGCCCTTTGAGAAAGGGAACAATATTTCCAAGCCAGACGGAACAGCAGAATCGCCTTGGGAGACGAACTCCAACCTTTGGTATCACCAGAGTCGCAGCTTTGAAGTATTTGTAAAGGTATTGTCCCCGATACTGTTAGTCGGATTCATTGTAATCAACTTTTATTCACTCTCCAATAAAAGATGTTTGTACCTACAAACATAGTCTCAGCGTTCGTTTTGTCCAGCCTCTCGTCTCCCGTCCTTATCCGTGTCACATGCCGCTTGTAGGCAATCCGCCTGTTGGGAACCGTTCGTTCTAGTCTTGCGGGCTCAGCGGGCCTTACAATACAAAAAGTCGCCAACACGGGATTGTGGCACTGCAGAAGTGCAGAATGTGTGATTAAGGAATGTGTAATTGCCAAATGAGACAGTACATATCAAGTTTCTGAACAATACTTGCCAATGTTTATTGTTTATTGCACGTGAAGTTCAATATGAACACCATTCAGATGTTCCAAAAATTCATGCCGTGCACAACATTTTGCACGCCGATATGCTGCACCCCACAGTGGAAGATATCGTGCGTCGCATGCACTTTTTGGTCAAACCGCATGTTCCACAGTGCACGTCCAGCAAATTTTATTACATTTCTTCCAATATATGACGTGCTAGAGAGCTCTAAACACCTCACGTTATTTTATGGTCAACCGGTACATTGAAGAATAAATTGTTTCAAGCACAAAAATAAATAATCTACTAAAACATAAAATAAATTTTATTAAAATTTCATGAATTTGAGTATTATTATAATAGTGTATATTATAATGTAATATTGTATATTTATCATTATACTGGGTTCAAATCCGGGATTGGTCTGTTTAACCCCATTCTTCAACCATCTGGTTGACCCCATCATGGGTGTTAGCCAGACTGTGATGGGCTTTACAAGTGGACGCGGCCAGATACAGTAAATTCCTCGTGCGATATGAGGGATTAACCTACCTACCTAACCCGTATTTATCATCATTATTATAATATATTATAAATCACAATATTTCAGTTTGCAGTATTTTAAATAAATTCAGATGCTTAATTCCAAAATTGACAATCCACTCTGGAGAATCCGAGTTAAATTTTGGGTTCTAGATTTCCATTTTTTAGGAGGGGTCTTTTTTTGTTAACAGATGACGCCACTTTCATCAGGGAGAATACTAAGTGACGGGGCGAAACAAGCCCTTCCACAGGCTATTTGAGAATACTAAGTGACGGGGCGAAACAAGCCCTTCCACAGGCTGTCCACCCCTGCACTAAGTGATTTGTCGATAGATGACGCCACTTTCCACTCAGTAAGAGTACTAAGTGGCGGATTGATAACGGTTGATTTTTTTTGTCAACAAATGACGCCACATTCCTTTCTGGTAGAATACTATGTGGTGACGAAACAAGCCCTTCCACAGGCTGCCCACCCCTGTGGAGGGGTCAGCCAGATTGTGGAGGACGTGGATAGACAGGCCGGGGCCCGGACCCCATGATAAATATTTTCAAGGGGTGGACCCAAGACTCGAACCCAGGTCCTGCAGAGTTGAATGCTGAAGCGTTTCCACACGGAAATCCGGAAGACTTTTAGGAGAGGTCCAAGCCCCACCTATTTAATACCATTTTCAACCTTTTGGTCGATACTATCATGAGTGTTGACTAGCCTGTGATGGAATGTAATTGTTACAAGATATGGAATAGCCGTCCTACTGTAGCATAACTGAAAGCAATTTTTATGTGGGTTAATGCCGCTTTCTACACTGTGCTTTTTAATCTGCAATGCATGAATATCAAGGGCATCCACAACTCTACTAGAATAAGCTGTCTGATAGAAAATGGGAATTAACAAGCCGAATTTAGACCTCTCATCAAATACTAGAGATGTAGCACCCGGAGTTAAATTCTGATCCAGAGATGTAAGCACAGCACGCTTTCATCCGACCATCCAATAGGATGCTCTAGCACGGGCATTTTTCAAAATATTGAAAATAGTAGCATACATATTATGTTAAATTTTCTTTTCTAAAAGAAACTATCAATAAAATAGTTTTTCTTAGAATCATAAACAATAATTGAATCAGTTGTAATGCTTTACTTTGTAACTTTTTTATATAAAATGAGATTTATTTTATAATCAATATAAAGAAAAACTATGTTATAAAAATAAAATTTTACAGAAAGCGGATATCACTGTTATGCCACTTTATATGACTTATGATCGACTCCAAGCTATGGACTTTCCAACTACTGTTGCATTTCATCAAATTCATTTCATGGTGAAAATTGGTGGTTTTGAATCAAACTGGAATTCCATCATCAGACCTTTCATTTATGAAGTAAATAATTTCTATTATTTTTCTGAATTTGTGAAATTTAATATTATTTATGAACATAATATTTATGAAAAATGTCTATCCTTATAAATTATATAAAAATTTAAATTAATTATTAATATTATATTATTATATGAGGACTTATATTTTTATTATTGATATTTCTTTAGATATATGAATAATAAGATGATATTAATAATAATGCAGATAAGCCTCAAATAGTGCGAATAATGGATCCCACGAATTTCTCGCACTATTCGAAGTATTAACTATTGATATATGTAAAATATGGTAATTGGTTCTTCCTTTGTGAGATTTTGCCATTAGCCAACTTCACGATGAATAACCACAATACTAACTGTTTAAGATATACAGTGGATTCTGCTTAATTCGGACACCGGATAATTAGGACAGCCGCGTAATTGGGACAAATCTCAAAGAACGAAAACCAAACTAATAAACTAATACAAAATTTAAACGCTTAATTGGGACAGTAGCAGAAAAGGAATTTTCAATTTTTGATATATTTTAGGGATTTTTCGAAAGTATAGCTACACATACATACACAAATCTTTGCCAAGATATCAAGAAATGATTTTACACTCAAGTAAAATTGCTTGGCTAAATAAAATTAGAAGCCAGCCATTTAATACAATGCCATGTAGACTCGCTGAAATAAACCAAAATCTACCATAGACACGTCTCCTACAAAAAGAAAATCAACTGCATGAGGAGTAGGAATTATAGAAAGAAATTCCAGGAACATCCAAAAGAAAACGTGATGGAAAGGATCTATTCCGGGAACATCCAAAAGAAAGCGTGATGGAAAGGATCCAGAAGTCACAAGAAAATCAACTACGTGAGAAGTGGGCATTACAGAAAGAAATTCTAACAAGAAAATCAACTGTGTGAGGAGTGGGCATTACAGAAAGAAATTCCAGAAGATCAAAGCAACTGTGCAAGAAGTGGGCATAACAGAAAGAAATTCCAGGAACTGTCCATAAGAAAGCCGTGATGGAAAGGATCCAGAAGTCGAAGAAGCATTAGATCAATGATTTTCTATAATTAGCGTGATGGAAAGGATTCAGAAGTCGAAGAAGCATTAGATCAATGGATTTTTATAGTTAGCAGGCGAGGCGTAAATATCAGCGGTCCAGTATTGAAGACGGAAATCGGTACAACTAATAATTAGGTACCTATTTTAATAAAGCATTAAAATAGGTACCTAATTACATTAGGATACCTATTTTAATAAATCATTAAAATAGGTACCTAATTATTAGAGGGCGGCCCAGTGTTGAAGAAGAGAAGATCGGTAAAAAACTAATAATTAGATATCCATTTTATAAATCATTAAAATAGGTACCTAATTATTATTTTTTACCTATTATTTGTATACATTAAAATAGGTACCTAATTATTATTTTTTACCTATTATTTATTTACCTACGAATTATGTCAGAGGAGATTGCTAACTAATAATTAGGTACCTATTTTAATAAATCATTAAAATAGGTACAAAAGCTAATAATTAGGTACCTATTTTAATAAAGCATTAAAATAGATACCTGGGTAAAAAACTAATAATTAGGTACCTACTTTAATAAAGCATTAAAATAGTACCTAATTATTACTATTTTAATAAATCCTTAAAATAGGTATCTAATTATTATTTTTTTAAATTTTATTAAAGCATTACAATAGGTACCTAATTATTATTTTTTTTATCCTACCTACGAATTACATATTTTATTTTAGAATTTATTGTTACTTCGTTTCGTTTAATTGGGACAAAATGGCTTGGCCCGACCTGTCTCAATTAACTGAAATCCACTGTATTTATTTTCATATTTTACATCTTTGTCATCATCTAAATTAATAATTTATCAAGAATTGCGTCTCATACCATCATCAAACCAACCACCAAATCGAAACCAAAATAGAGAATCGAAAGCAGAAGTTGAGCGCCGCCTGGCCGCCAATTCTGGGTCGAGAATTGAGTGGATAGTCCGATTTGCGATTAAGCATTCCAGCTTTACTGAATCAGTAAATTAGTTCCAGACAGAACTAGTTAGCTAAGTTAATGAACCAATGAGAAATTTTTAACAAGTTTTCTATTTGTTTACTAGCAGAATATGATAGCAAAAGATAACCAAAACATATTTTTTTCCACCAAGTTTTATCTTAAATAAGGATACTTTTTAAAGAGAGAAGTTTTCTATTTGTTTACTAGCAGAATATGATAGCAAAAGATAACCAAAACATATTTTTTCCCACCAAGTTTCATCTTAAATAAGGATACTTTTAGAGAGAATTCTATACTATACTGTATGTATATGATAACAAAACTGAATAATAGTAATGTTAAATAGCTAACAGCAAAAAAGCCCATCTTATTAGTGTTTTACCGCTTAAAGCCAAGTGACTGTCTTCGAGTGCTCCTCGTACCGTTTTCTAACCGAAAATTAACATTAATTTGTTAATTGACATCATTAAAGGGGAAGGACCTTTGTTAATAAGACTGGTCTATGCTTACAATTCGCATTAATTGAATATTTGCTCGCACTAAGTGAAAAACGGTATCATTTTTATAAGTTGCACTAATCTAATATTGCATTATTCGAACTCGCACTAATCGAGGCCTACCTATAATTGCAAAATGATGATTTTTATATTTTGTCTTCATTATAATTATCAATTGTCCAATGAAATGGATGAACCCTGTTTATCTTCATTTGAAAAATCAATAATATCTTCAGATTAATCATATAATTTATATATATATACCGGTATATATATTTGTTTGTCAGGTTACTTTTTCTTATAAGAATATTCTTAAGAAAAATATATAAAATATTTCATATAAAAATATTCCTCTTTCATATAAATAGAAAGGATTCTCGAAATTGACATATTGTTGATATCAATGATATCAATTGCTAACCGGTGTAACAGGGGTAGTCCGGGAATTTCTGGCATATCATTTGTAGAGAGATATTAGTTTCTGATTTGCTAAATTTTCTGATAGTAACAAATGATATTCTACTTATAAAAAATGCTAAAAAATTTAAAAACTTTATGTGTAAGGGTCACGTCATTGTGATATCATATATCGATAGTTTTGAGAATTCATAAACTGATCTTTTATGATATCATCGATTGAATATCGTTTCATTGTCTAACCTTTAGGAAGTTCTGGGACATCATTGATTGTTGCGTCGTATGTCGAAATTGTTTTGACGTCACCCGTTAATGGCGTCCTGCTACATAATCCATGGTTAAGTTGTATATCGGAACATTTCTGACGGGAATCATAGGTATGGGACAATACACACATGCCGATATTCTGTGACGTCATTCATTGTTACAGGTATAATATTTGTAGAGAAACGTTATACCTAAAGGTTATACGTTATACCCGTATAACCTGAGACTATGACGTAATACTACTTCATACTTGCATTAATAGTTGAAGAAGAACAGGTTGAAGGATTTAAGTACGTACTTTATATACGTACTTTATATTACGATCCAAAATGCCTAATCTCTGAAGCAATTTTAATCCATAGTACTCTATGGATTAAAATTGTACTAGTGCGAAATGACACTCTGCAGAGTTTAGTGCCGAAAAGTCAAATGGTGTGGGTACTAGTGTTTCTTTCCCGGGATCCCGAGTTCCCGGGAAAATGATAAGATTTTCACACTTTTTTATTCTCGGGAATTATACTTGGTTCCTGAGAGTTCCCGGGAACTACCAAGAAGAAAAAATTATAAAATATTTTAAATATGATTCGAAGACTGTACGAGAGTTATTTATCAAAGACTTTGTTAATTGGCATTGTGGAAAAGTATGTGGGCCTGGTTTACTAACAGAATTGCACTCACATCTGATCATGGATTAAACCTAATTAATCTGTGAGTATGACACGTGTTGGTAACTTGGTTGGTTAGTTTACTTCTTTTTCTTCTTATGAAGTCAACATAAAATTTGCATTATTTTAAATTAAATTATTAATAAATATTAAATATGTAATTCAAAAAGTGACTGCGAATTACCTACTTAACTTTTGAAGAAGAGAGCACGGGAAATTTGGAAGAAAAACCAATGACGTTGAACGAAAAATTAGAAAAAGCGATCCACTGAAAGACAGAGATCCTACGTTATTCAATTAGCCTGAGTTCTAACTTTGTGAAGCAAAAATAACAGTTATTTGAGTCAACAGGAAATCAATCGTGATCCACTCATTTTAAAATACGATCAAAGATTTGATTGAATACGAACTCAACTCAACTAGAGGGAAAACGAAACTTCAGACGGTCTCTTGGGAGCCATGTGACATAGACGTATTCTAATGGAATTTTACTGTGATAATATGAACGTTTTTTAGAAAACAGTTATTCAATAACAACAATAAAAATAAAATATTTTTATATAAATTATAAAAATTTATTACAATTCGTTAACTTGATATTTTCTGAAGCTACGTCATCCTAATGATGATGTCATACATCAACATCAATCTCGCTTCGGAGTACAATTTTACTTTACCTGTGGCGATTGAGCGCATCGCACTCCGAATCTAACCTACATTTATGCAGAATAAGTGCATCAGATAGGCAATGCTGCGCTGCCTGATGCATTGCGAGGCAGAAATTCTCGACAATAATCCAAGAATCTTATGTAGGTGCGCATTGGATCACTTTAGCTGGATTATTGTTGAGAATTTCTGTGTCGCAGCGCATCAGACAGCGTGGTGTCACCCATCTGATACACTTATACAAATGCAAGTTGGAGTCAGCGACGTGATACGCTCGATCGCTTCGGGTAAAGTAAAATTTTATCTTTTAAATTGATATATTGCTGTCTGTATTATAATAATTTATTTTATATGTATATATTTAAAGTTTTAATAAAATATTTATTTTGGCCAATGGCATTAATATATTGGTAATTAAAAATCAAAGATCGCGTAATTTATCGATTTCAAATTTTTATCGAATTTTAAGCGCTAAACTCGGGGATAGGCTTATACACGGGTTACGCATTTTTACTGATTTTCAAACTCCAAAGTCGGGGGTTGGCTTATACACGGATCGGCTTATATTCGAGTATATATGGTAGATCTTCAGGCCATATGAGAAGAGTGAATAAGAATAATTTGTTGAAAGAGCTGAGGGAATATGGTATGAAAGAACAACTGCCTGGGGCAGTGAAAGAAATGCATGCTAACAGTTTTGCAAGTATGAGAGTAAATGAAGGCATGTCAAAGTGGTTTATAATTGAGGAAGGGATAAGACAAGAATATGTGATATCCCTATGGCTATATAATGTATCATAGATGCATATTTGAAGGAAACTACTTGAATAAGTTGGATGCGAAATTGGTGATGAGAATATATGCTGTATGCTGATGACACTGACTTATTCTTTTCTCTGAATGTGAACAAGGTTTGAAGATGTTTGCTGCTATTGAATGAAGTATGTCAGAGGAAAAAGATGTGGATAAATGCAGGGAATATGAAGATATTTGTGTTTGAAAGAAGTCAAGAATGTACAAGATTGAGATTGAATTGAATGAGGTAAACCTGGAGCAGGTGAATGACTATATAGTTTGGAAGTATGTTTGAGAGAAAGGGACACATTGATGGTGAGATTGTGAGAAGAGCAAATGCTGGATTGAAAGTTGTGGATGTGCTTTGGAAGCTTACTAGGAATGAGTATATGTCAAAGAATACTAGAATAGTAGTGTATCATTGTGTTGATCCCAACACTAATGTATGGAAGTGAGACTGGGATGTAGGGTTGAAAGGCATAGAAAACATTTGATTGAAGAAGAGATGAGATACTTAAGAGGTATAGCTAGAATGGCATGATATGATTGTGTCTTGAATGACAAAATACAGAAGCAATGTGGAGTGAAAAGGAGAGTGAGCAGGAAATAGATTCAGTAGGTAAGTCAACTTTGAGATAGTTTGGTCATGTGGAGTGAATACATCAAGAGCAATTAACAAAGCAAGTATATGTTGACCATGTGGAGGGTAAATGTGAGAAAGGAAAGAGTGAAGAGAACAAGAGGATGAGTGTCTGAGTATATATAGAGTTCAGTCTGTATAACAAGTGCATATATATACAAAGAAAAGAATGAATGTAAGGGAAGTTGTTATAATATTTAGAGATAGAGATGTATGGTTCCAACTGATTGGCAGTATATGAGTGTTTTTTCTTTTGAGTATTGCCACCTTATTACATGAATATGGGCATTTTGTTATATTTAATAATTTAACAAAATGATTATATAAAATGTTTTAAGCTTATTTAATCATCATCAGTCATATCATAAAGAAATTTGAATAAATATGCAATATTGATAATGAAAAATTCTTATTTAAACATTAGACTCTTCTTTAGAATAAACTAAGCTAACTAAAGATGCTGGTTTTAATCAGCTTGATTCAAAAAGCTTGAGTTTTCTTGCAAACAAGCAGATGACCAAAGCTCTAGTTTTTCTTTAGTAATTGCAATCTTCAGTTTTTTAAATCTGTAAAATATGTACTGAACAGCAGAAAAATATTCCATGAAATATATAGTGGGTGATCGGTTAACGAATATAATCTGTTCTAAGAAAATGTTCATTAACTGATCATAATTTATTTTGTTATAAATGCTTTTTATTAGAAAGTTCATTAATTTTAACCTAAATTTCTTAATTATCAGTTCAAAAGATAATCTATAAATTAATAGTGTCATTAAACTTTTATTATTTTTATGTAGAGCACTATCTTATCTTTCAGGATTTCTTAGTGTTTATAAACTACACATAAGGTTTTTATTCCTTAAGATTTTACACCCTACATAATATTTGTACTTTGCCCAATTGAAAGATTGAAAATGATTAAAATATTATTGTTTTTTTATACTTCTCATAAAACATATTTAAAAATTTTGTAAAATATAACGATTTATATATTGTAGCAAAATAAAAATTTTTGGCCTATCCATAAATTGGAAACAACAGGGAACAAGAATATCGAAAAAACATAAGAGATCGAAAGAAAACCCCAGAAATTGTGAACAATAATGATCCTGCAAAAAGAAACTCAGAAATCTTTTAATTTTTTTTTTTCAAAGATATTTTGAAATTTATATAAATTACTATCAGAATTATCAACATGTATTCAAATTTCTATTATTTTATCATTAATTAATGGAAGTTTAGTTAATTTTAGTTCTGTTATTATTTAAACATGGCGACAAAAGGTTAGCAAGGCTAATGAACATCAATTGTGTGTTGTATTGTATTTTTCTCAGAATCTCTTCCAAAAGAATAGGGAACAGAAAAGACCTGCAGTATAAACGACAGCGTTATATCCGGGGAGCACTGTACAATTTAAATGTTGTAAACCACACATTTGGATTTGTAACTTTAAAATTCAATTTATAAAAATACAAAAATAACTTATAAAAATATATATTTATGCTATATATAAAGGGTACCCATGTTTCTGTTAGGATTTTATGGGAATTTGATTAATTCGTTCCGGAGACCCAAAAAAGCATAAATAAAAAATTATATAATTTCTTACTATGATTATTTATATGTAATAACAATAATATATACATGCATAATCTTGCATTTTCATCTGTTATGTTTATTTTCCAATAAAGAATCTGCCCAATATTGATTGCTTCTCTCTCTCCTTCAGGATTTTTCGTAAGTGATTAATAGCATTGTCGTGGTAGAGATCTCCAAGCCTATTGACCTTAACTTGGTATGGGTGCCATTCTAACACCAAAAAATTGTAAAATCTCTCTCTTACCTTTTTTAATAAATGTTTGATTTGTTTTAAATTGTCTCTGAGTTCATTTTAATCAGGAAAAACTATTGTTCTTCCATCCTTACCCATAAGTCCACAAGCGCACAAGGCCTAAGCCTGTCATTCCATTAGGTTAGTTAAGCCGAAATATCCTCATGGAATATTTTTATCTGGCGGCTCTATAAGTGGCTGCCATCATCACATACTGACCAACACCATGATGGGGTCAACCGGAAGATTGAAGGATGAGTTTCAATGGTCCAGACCCAGATCCCTCCTAAAAATTTGGAGGAGTGTTGTTCTAAATCCTCCAGAATGGTAAGCCACAGCTTTACCATGCAGCCATCCGGCTGACTTGTCTTTCCGTCAGTCCGTCTCAGAATGGTAAGCCACAGCTTTACCATGCAGCCATCCGACTGATCTGTTATTCGATGGTAAGCCACAGCTTTACCACGCAGCCATCTGGCTGATCTGTCATTTGGTTTTCCGCAAGTCCCACAGTTTGGTCTGTGAAGTGTTTGTTAACCAAACATAAAAATCTTTCAGAAAAGTGTTCGTTATCCGAACTGTTCATTAACCGATCACCCACTGTATACACCAAAATAAAGATTATGAAATCATACCCTTTCCCATTTAATGATTTATTGTTTATTTTTATTAAATTAAGGAATTATTGTTAATTTTGACAATATCTAATGGATTACCAGATCTGTAGCAAACTCTATGACTTTGATATTAAACTAGCTTTCCACCAAACATTTACAGTATTTAATTGTGCAGCATTAATTATGTTTTTAATTACTGAAATCTTGTTAGAAAGAATTTTAATTATTATGGCCTTTTTTGTCAGATAGTGCCATTTTACATAAACATAATATTATGCAGTTTTTCTCTTATTCATATTTTGATTTAATTTTATATGATTTCAGGCTTTTTACACTATTTTTATCAATTAACTTTTTATAGTTGTGCTTGAATTGATGCTGTTGTTGTTGTTTGTTGATTTTTATCAAGTACTCTCTAAAATTTTTGAATATTATTATATATTGACCTTTGCATTTTACAAATTTCTATTATACAAGTAAAAAACAAAAGCTTTCTACAGATTAAAATTTATTTAACATAATGTTTTTGGTTTGTTCAGCTCTCTTTTGTTGAAAAAACAAATAAAAAACATAAAATTAGAACACAATATTTTAAATTTTAAACTTATATTAAGCAGATCTTATAAATCAGTTCTGTGTTGAATCCCATCATCTTTCATTGGTTGCTAAGTGTTACTATAGAATATTATTCAGCATTTACAGACATTTTGTGTGTGTACGCACGCACAAACAAACAAACACACACACAAACAAACAAACACAAACAAAATGTCTAAATGCTGAGTGTAATATATATATATATTACACTCAGCCCTCGATTTACACGATAGATATGTTCCTGGAAAAATCGTGCAAATTGAAACTGTTCAGTGGTAAATATTATGTAGATTAAGACATCATTAACCGGGATAGCTCTTCCGGGTACAGGCGCCAATCCCGTATCACGTGACTCATTAACCAGGATAGCTCTTCCGGGTACGGGTGCCGATCCTGTATCATGTGATTGCTAACTACGACGGAGAAGGTGGAAGTAAGTTAACTTTTAAACTAAAATATTATAGCTCTTCCGGAGACGGGTTCCGACTCCGTATCACGTGATTGTCAATTAGCTCTTCCGGATACGGGTTCCGACTCCGTATCACGTGACTGCCAACTAGCTTCCGGAGGACGGGTTCCGATTCCGTATCACGTGCTTGCTAACTACGAAGGGGAGAGCGTGGAAGTAAGTTAACTTTTAAACTAAAATATAATACGTTAAGGGAGAGAAACATGGGAAGTAAGTTAACTTTTAAACTAAAATATAATACGTTAGGAAGGTGGAAGTAAGTTAACTTTTAAACTAAAATATAATACGTTAGCCTTCCGGAGGACAGTTCCAATTCCGTATCACGTGATTGCCAACTACGATGGAGAAGTGGAAGTAAGTTAACTTTTAAACTAAAATATAATATGTTAGCATATAGAAAAGAAGTTACATTTTAAACTAAAATATAATACGTTAGCATATAGGAAAATAACGATAAATAATAATAGAGTATAATAAAATAAAAATAGGACAGGTCCAAGTTAACCTCCTCACAAACTATAAATACTGGCATGTATTGTTCAGAAACTTGATGTGTTCTGTCTCTATTAAGGTTATGTAGATTAAGACATCATTAACCGGGATAGCTCTTCTGGGTACAGGCGCCAATTCCGTATCACGTGACTTATTCACACAAACTGCTTAAACTTATATACTTAATTATAAAGATAACAGCACTTTTTTGCTGTTAAAGAGAATCTTTTATTAATAGTAAACTGGCACTTACGTTTTTGGTTTATACAACCATCATCATGCACAATTCTAATTACAACTGAAATCGAAATAGAATGCTTACATGCGTTTCTATGGTAATATTTAAATTTAAGAACACAATTATCTCCAGGTTCTATTATTTGAATTAATTTTTTGATATAATAACGTAAAATATGGTATTAATTACATAAACGAATTTTGCAATAAAAATTACATAAATAAAGGCAAAAAATAGAATAAAATAATAATAAATGTAAAAAATAGTAGTACATGAAGCAAGAAATATTTGGGGTATATGATAAAAATAGTTCATTAAAAGAGTTCATATCATATTATTTCGTTGGTTTTTTTAAGCAAGGTTTCCTAGCATAATTTCGTTAGTATTCTCCTTACTTAAGGCATATTTCCACGCTTCTGAAGTCTGTCATTTATTAAGTTTTCTTTACTTTTTCTCTTAAGGATCTCTAGGGATTCAACTGTTATCGGTTGCATATGGGGCGGGACGCTTTTAATTATCTTGGCCTTGTTCCAACGGACATTGATGTTACTATTGTAAGCTTCTTGGGCAAGGGAGGTGGATACTCTTGCTTGTCTAATGTCCTTTTTATGTTCCTCAATCTGCTTAATTAGATTCCTATTAGTAACTCCCACATATGCTGAGTTTATATTCAAGTCTACTTGATGTATGGGAATTTTGTAAATTCCTTTACGTTCCGATTCTCTCGGGGTCTTTTTCATTTCTTAATGTGTTAAAGACAGTAGTAGACCTCTCCGGTGCTATTCTTCTGTTTTTATTCTTGTCTACTTTCTTTACTACACTCAAGTCCTTTGGGTGGTAGGGGACTGGTAAAAACTACTTGTTATCTCTATTATCCTCTATCTCATTGATGTCCGTGGCCATGCTCCTTTTTACTTGTTTCATGATTTGCCACAAGAATGTTTTCAAGTATCCATGCTGGATTCCTACTGCTCTTATGTACTTCAGTTCCTTTCTTTAAATCCTCCCTTTCCCTGCAATAATTTAGTGCTCTTCTATATAAACTTCTGAAGGCTGCCTTCTTGTAATTAATTGGATCCTTTGACCAGTTTGGGATGAGGATAGGTTTGAAAGTCAGTTTTCTGTAGACTGATGTTCTTATGCTTGGTTTGTCTGCCTGCAAATAAAGGTCTAAGTAATGTATTTCAACGTACTCACCTGGTCCTTTAATGTTAGCCTCAACTGCGTCATTGTGAACTCTTCGCAAACTCGTCTATTTTAGATTCTTCCTTCCAAATTACAAGGACATTGTCCACATATCTTATACAAAACTTCATTATAGGTTGGAACCATGGGAGTACTTGTTTCTCAACTGATCTTAAAAGAATTTTAGCCAATGTACCAGCTATAGGACTTCCTATAGTCGGTCAGTCCTATAGCCGACCGGCTATAGGTCTTCCTATAGCCGGTCTTATAACCCATCAGTTGTTTATAAATTTTGCCTCTAAAAGTAAAATAGGACATGTAACAAATGATGTAAGCTATTTCCCTTTATATATTCGGATCTCTTTGGTCTTATGGGATGTGTTCCAGCAAAAATCTGTAAAAATGCAGACAGATTGGTTGAACCCTAAGTGACGGGTACTGCCCATAGTTGCGGTAAGTGGGTGTGCTTAATCAGTCTTTCTACTTTCACAGCCAATTTCTCCATTGGCCTCATAGTCGTAGGAGGCAAAGATATCTCCGGTGTCAAGTTTCATTTGCCTAAGCCTTTCCAGGATTGTGGTTGTGTCCATAGTTGAAGATTCTGTATTTCCCAAGATTTTATTGCACCACTTAGCTGTAGCTTTCTCAAAGAAGTATGTCGAGGCAAGCCTCTTTTCAACTATTGGTCTTGCTTGCATAGGTATCTTATGAGTATGTGTTTTTATAAAAGCAAAGAGTCTTTGTCAGGCAAGTGCATCTTGTTTTCGGACTGCCCATAGTTGCGGGAAGTGGGTGTACTTAATCAGTCTTTCTACTTTCTTAGCCAATTTCTCCATTGGATCATGGTGCAGTTCTTCTGGCTTGGTACTTTCTATGTAATCCAGTAGGAATTTATCATAAACATCTTTATTTAGCAGGACCATCTTTTTGCTCTTATCCTCCATTTGACTATACAATTCTTTTCCTCTAACCATTTAAGAGTTCTTTTAACGTTTAGGCTATCCTTTGCTGCCTCTGCTATTCTCTTTGAGTTCATTTTACTTATTTTTTGGTTTACAAAGGTCCATCTTAGGTTTTCTTTTTCTAAATCATCTTGGTCTTTGATCATCTCTTCAAATACTGGAATATCGTTTATAATTGGGGTTTGCTTTAATAAGGTGCATGACAGGCCTCTCTCCATCAGTCTTTCTGCATATGGTGGGATCTCTATATCCCTTATTATGGTTATACCTGGTCTAGTTTAAAGTTATGCCTTCTTGTGCTCTTGAGCTGCTGTCTGAAGATCCATTTAATAATAGAACCTGGAGATAATTGTGTTTTTAAATTCAAATATTACCATAGAAATGCATGTAAGCATTCTATTTTGATTTCATTTGTAATTAGAGTTGTGTCTGATGATGGTTGTATAAACCAAAAACGTTAGCACAGTTTTCTATTAATAAAAGATTCTCTTTAACTGCAAAAAAGTGTTGTTATCTTTATAATTAAGTGTTCTGTCTCATTTGGCAATTACATATTCCTTAATCACACATTATACACTTCTGTAGCACCATAATACACCTTGTTGGTGACTTTTGGTACTAAATTTGTTTTCTTTTGAAATTGAAACCTCATGTTCCACTGTGTACATCACTGAATTTTGTTATGTTTCGTTCAATATATGACATGCTAAAGGGCTTTGAACATTTAACGTTATTTTATTTATGGTGAAATCATTTTTAATCCAATTAAACAAATCTTGCAAAAAAAAAATTGAAAAATAGAATACATATTTAATACAACATAATATTTAATGCAATGGGCTGGCTTGTTTTTCAGCACATATTCTCAAACCAGGTGTCATGGAAGATATTGCTACTCATAATTCTTTTTCAATCACTAAACGAGATTGATATTTTGTTTTTAAAATAGCTACAGCAGAAAGTTTCTGCATACATGAATATATGTACTGTATTTATAACCCTTTTGCTGATTCATTTTTTCGATACCAATTTGAATTTATTTTTTGCTTGTTTGTCTCAAAAATGATGTTTTTGTTAATTCTTGCATGCCCCACAGTTTAGAAAACACTGACTTAATATATACCTGAACAACATATATACCGTGAGATTTTCTTGAAACTGAACACTCTGATTTTTGGCATCGAGCCAATTCTGATGCATCTATCACATCAGGAATCGCTCGCTATGAGAATTTATTTTATATTTTTAATTCTAACGGCCATGCATTTGAACATATTGGCCGTTTTGAATGGATTCAAATTGGTGAACATTTTCAGCGGTTACGCCCGTGTGAAGAGTCGGACGACCCGGAAGACTGGGAGATGGCCATAAGCGGCCGAGGAACAGTCAGTTTCAGACCAGCGGTTAAGAGAATAAGTTCTGTCGATTACCAGTGCACTCAAAGGTATTTATTCTTTAAGTTCTTTTAGTTTCTTAACTGTAATTAAAGTTGTTTTATAATTTTTTGTGGTATCTTTATTTACAGACTACTGTACACTGAAATGTGACTTTATTGCACGTGACAATAATCATACAATTTTACAGCAGGTGTTCAAAGTGCTGTCCCATTTCTACGGAACAATACCTAGGCACTATTTCGAAATTCTGTCATTAGATTCCAATTTGTTGAGGAGTGATTTCGGCACTGGCAGCAATTATTGCCTCATGCAAATCAATCGAGATTTTTTTTTTTTTTTTTAAAGTTGAAACAATCAAAAAAAAATTTTTTCTTTTTTGTCTAAACTTTTAAAGTTTTTATAACATTCTGTTCCATTGTGTAACCTGATGATAGCTGTATGCTGAAAATGTTAGTTACAAATTAATAAATTAATCTATACTGCGAAAAGTGCTTGTTTATAGCGATGTTTATTTGCTTTATCTATTTTGTATTAACACTTTACATTCCAGTCCTATTTTCTTGCATCTTCTTCCCAATTTTACTTTATTCCTTGAAAAACTGCACTTTTCACATTTTTCACTATAACTTTTTTTTTCAAAATCTTTTAACAAAAATTGGTAGTTTTGCAGCAAATGTTATGCTATACAAGATAGTTAATATTTACTTTATATTTACTTAAATAATTTTTTAAAAATTATCAATTATCTAAGGTTTCAAAAAAAAATTTATGATTTTATGCAAAATAATAATTTTTAATATTTTTTTTCCTTCTTAGCCAGACAATCAAATATTTTAGTATTATTGTATCTATGTTATCTGTAATATGTATTCTGTCATACATCAATAAAATCATTTTGTATTTATAAAGTATTTCAAACTAATGAAACTTTCATAATAGATATCAAAATTACATTGTTTGATTGATTGTAATAATGTTGTTATTCCTTACTTCAAAACTATCAGTTGAAATGTTTACTTAATAATATAAAATTATACCTAAAATGATTATGATTTAATTTTTTATAAAACAATGTTTGTATAAAAATTTTTAAAGTATTGTTATGAAAAAATTTTACATGTTTTCTTGAATTATTTATTTTTTATTATATCAGTGAAATTTTCATTCTATATTTGTCTTCTATAACATCTTTTTATGCTAATTCAGTATTTTTCTGTGTTTACAGATTGATTTTTTTATACTATATATTAAATTTTTCTGCAGTATGCAAACTGCATTATGATGATTATGAAGTTGAAAAGTATTTGTCATTTTTCTAGTTAATTTTAAATTATTTTGTTGTTCTAATATTTGACTTACTTTTAATGATGAATTTTTGGTTTGTGGAATACCATCTGAAAGTTGAACACTGTTAGATTGACAGAAGTCATGGCTTATATTGAATTCTTATGAAAGATGGAATAAATCATACTTTAAAATATTTAATTATTGTTTAGAATTCATAAATGTATATATATAAATAAATTCATCAAAAAAGTCAGAATTTATTGAAAAATTATTTAACTTCATAAAACAATGATTGCACATTATTCCAGCTGTATAAATCTCTAAACTGTATATAAATTTTAAAAATAACATTTTTTTTTTTTTTGTTCTATTGGAAGATATTAAACATAACCAATATAATGATTTAAATAAGTAAACTGTTTTGTTTTTATTATTATATTTTAAATAATTACCATGATAAAAGCTATAATTAATGAATTTTAATAAATAGAATTAAAAAATTCAATACTAATTTCTAGAAAATTGGATTTAATAATTTAGCAGAATGAAGATTTTTGAATGTTATATAAATTTAAGACAATATTTGATGAAAATTTTTAACTAATAAACAAAATCACAATATAGAAGTTCATTTTTTAATTGCTTTTCTGACTTAGTAATCAAAATATAGCAAATAAATTAGCATATTAAGCAGTGTCATCAACACACAAAAATATATTTTATTCAGAAACATTTTCAATATCATAGAAGGATATCTATGATATTGAAAATGTTTCTGAATAAAATATATTTTTGTGTGTTGATGACACTACTAAAAATCACAATAATTGAAAAATTTATTAACTTATCACTCTTAAATTTGAAGATAACTTGGAACTTAGCAATTATGAAATTCAAAGTCAAATGGCAAGTAACAGATTAAATAGATAATATCTATCATGAGCTACTGTATTATAGTTTTCATAATTATGTAACATAATTATGTACTGTATAATTATTTCATAATGCTTTTGGAATATTTCAACATCAATAGATAAAAAGGTGGTCACTTTCTGTATCCAAGAACCAATTAAAAATTTTTACATTGGAATTAATGGGAAACGAGTTCCAATTTGTGAATTTTATTTAAAAATCAGTTTTTAAAGCTCCTTGTTCATACAGGTTTCCCTCAGTTTTAAAAGCTTTGTAAAATGAGGGAACCTGTATATGATATATAACATACAATCTGAACTATTTTTCCATAAGAAAGTAAATCTTTTGCCAATTACATTAAAAAATGCAGATTAATTTATGAGAACACCATTAGATATTCTATAATTATTAAATATTGTTTTCTATTTCGAATATTTTATTTTCCTATCAGCAATAGACTTCAGACAAAACAGAAAGTGGTAATTATTCACAATAATAGAAAAATAGTAGCTGTCCCTTAGGATATATTGTAGAAAGCCTTTCAAAAATATCTATATAAATTTACTGATTATTATTGGTGTATAAATAAATAATTATGCATAAATATCAATAAAAATCCTATTTATAATAAATAAAATATGTTTATAAATTAATTTATAAAACAATAATCAGAAATTATCTCAGAAACTTCAATAAATAAATAAGGAACAGATCAACCAGATCATCTCCAGTTATTTTTGATGTATAAATTGACGGCAAATGATTAAAAGAATTTGAATTGCTGAATGAATACAGAAAAACTTCTAGATCAAGATCTATCAGTAAATTCAATCAAAAATTGAAGGAAAAACAAATAATTTCAGAATCAAACTATTATACTATGATTAGAAGATATACTAACAATTCATATCTATTTCATTTTGTTTGAATAAAATAAAAAATCTTAGTCATTTTAAAATGTAAATAATTAAATATGACATATGATAATCATGAGATTACTATGCTATAAGATCTATAAAAATTAGCAAAAATCTAATAAGAAATATATCTAAATAAAACAGAGTATAAGGAAAATAAAATATTTTAAAAATGCCATATGAGGAAACCAAGCTTAAACCAATTAAAGATATAGAAAGAAGGTTTAATGTATCTTTGGTAGCACAAAGGAGTCTATGCATTTCACTAAACTCAACAATGACAAAAAAGCCTTATAGTAGCAACAAGTTTTCAGGGGATTTATGTTATTCCCATTTTTAACAAGACTTTACATTAGGAAAAATACACAGGCAAAGCCGCCAAGAGGGGTGACATCTGAGACTTTTGTCACAGGCCTGGCATCGAAAAGGGCTCAACCATCAGCCTCTACATGTCATATAACATGTCCAATAGTTTGCAGGCAGCTGTCAGAGTGCACTGTCTAACACCCACAATTTGCCAAAACCCAAAATTTTGGCAATTGTGCCAAAATTTTGATAGATGAAAATTTTGTGATTATAAAATAAGCAACTGTATAATGTAGGCCATGCATGGTAAAACTGGATGGACTGCTCAATGTTAGAAAAATGAAGTTGGCTGAAACATTGTAATTTCAATAAAACAACATGGCAGACGCAAACATAAATTAGACAATATAAAAAAACTGGATGGACTGCTCAATGTTAGAAAAATGAAGTTGGCTGAAACATTGTAATTTCGATAAAACAACATGGTGGACGCAAACATAAATTAGACAATATAGCAAATTGACTTTGTTTTGTTGGCCAGACATATCCCATTTATGTTAATAAGTGTGCTGACTAGATCTTAACAAAGTCAATTTGCTATACTGTCGAATTTACATTTGCATCCACCATGCTGTTGGCCAAAATTACGTTTTGGCTAGCTTCATTCACCTGGTGGTAGACTGCTCCATTGAGCAGTCTACCACCAGGTGGTCAGGGTGGTGTGTAATGTATCAAAATTTGAATTTATTGTACACTTTTTTAAATAAATATTTAATGTTTTATATGACTTTTTTATAAAACCAAAGTGATGCACTTTTTTTAAATGGGGCCTGGACCACAGACTTGTCACGGGCCTGAAAATTTCTCTCGGCAGCTCTGTATATAGGTGTCAGCTCTGGGAACCTATGTGAGAAAATTAAAGAGCATGAACATGACATTATGAACAGGAACCTATCTACAGCATTAAGTTAGAGATTTTATAAATTTAATATATAAATTAAATGGAACAAAGTAAAGATCTTGTAAACTTTTTCTAATATGAAAGATTCATTATTAGAAGAGTCTTTGATGATACTTCAAAGAGAGAAACACAATGCCTTTATTAATGACTAACCAAGTATATCTATTTCCAAAGTGAGGCAGAATTGCTTAGATAAGAACATATAGATATGCTAAAATGTATTTAATTAAGGCAATATGAATATTTCACAAAATTATTGAATTAAATGTATTTTTTATGTTAGTTAATATTTAAAAACTCTATTTAATAATGTTTTATTTATTTCTAATATAATTTTGTTGTACGTAGCAGGTGAGAATATACATATTTAAATGTATGTTCAGTTTATTTTGTATTCCATATTCAATTTATGGTAAACTGAGGAGAGTTAGTTTCCCAACTGAAAGGATTTCTTGAGAAAATAAACATTAATTTTAAAGAACTTTATTGTATAATGTGCTTGAATTATGAACTGTTATTGAAGTGTTTATAATGCTTGTCTCTGCTGAGGGAACAGTGAAGTTGAGGAGAAAACTTATTCTGTCCTCTGAAAAGAGATATAGAAGTGCAACAATTTAAAGAACTCTTTTAACTTACAAGAGAAATACTATAGGATATAGAGTTCATATAGTCTACACACACTAACTTTTCAAGATCATGATTTCCATAAAAAAAACAAAAAATCTTCTGTTTTACTCATTGAGTACTTTTAATCTATGTATCATTCATAGGTGCATATCTAGATACTAATTCCCATAAGATTTTGGGCATCGTTTTTTTATATTTAAAAAAACTTAATTTATTATTATTAGGAAACTAAGATTTTAACTTATAAATAAGAACAATTTTATAATTTATTTATAAATAAATTTTAAATATATTTTCTTACCATAAAAAAAGTTGCTTTTTCCAGAGCCATTTCTTCCTACTAAAAATAAATAATCATTGCATTATTAAAGTCAGAAAATTTTTATAACACAGTAGAATGTTGATTATCCAAACTACTAATGCCCAATTATATTATAGAACCTACTTTTAATACTCTGGTTGTTATGATAAACTATTATTCCTGGCATGTAATGCATTCATTTCTGATTATTTATTCAAAGGTATAATAGAATCTTTGCTTAACAAATCCTGCTTTAACCAATTTCAGATTTAATGGATAAAATATTTGGACTAAATTTTACTTGTACCTCAATGAACATTTGAAATTTATTTTTGGTCATCACTATCGATCATCATAAAAAAATTTCTAACAATAAAAATTGGACAATATAGTAAATATTATTAAACCATAAATTTTTATTTAAATAATTGCATTTTATGAATAGGAAAATATAATTGTAATATTTTTCTTAATTTTTATATAATGTATCATATTTTTAAAACACTCTTGCAATAACAGATTTTTGTCATTCTCAATAGGTATTCCTTTTCCTATTTGTCCTTAAACCAAGGTTCTATTGTATGTAAAGTATAGAATAAATAATCTTAAATAAATATATTTTTTCTTTAAAATGCTTTGATTATTATTTATAAACAATTTTCTAAATGAATAATTTTTTATAATACTTCATACTAGTATATAGTAGTAATAAATTTTGCATAGAATATTGTAATACAGTGATACCTCGGATCACGAACGTCTCAGTTCACGAACAAATCGGTCTACGAACACCATTTGCGAACAAATTTTGCTTACGAACGTCTCGGTTCACGAACAAATCGGTCTACGAACACCATTTGCGAACAAATTTTGCTTCGCTTTACGAACGATGTTTCGGTTCGTGAACACACACGCAGGAGTGCATAAAGCGCACGTGACTCGCGGCGCACAAAACACTGCGCACAGCCGCGCCCCAGCAGTAATCCCGCGGCGCACAAAACCCTGCGCACAGCCTCGCCCCCAGCAGCAATCCGCTCGCGGCGCACAAAACCTTGCGCACAGCCTCGCCTCCAGAAGCAATCCAGTTGTCATATGGGTACAATAAAGTTCCAACAAGTGTTGATATTTTAGTTTTTCTTTATTTAAACATGGATACAGTAAAGTTCCAACAAGTGTTGATATTTTAGTTTTTTTTCTTTATTTAATTAAATTTATTCCTTATGGAACCCAAAAAAAATAAAAGTGTTAGTGAAGATGGTGTTAAACATGCTTTCTTCTAATATTACTGTTATATTTATTTCCTCTCTTTATCCCTTATTATGGCTCCCAAAAAAGTTAGAAGTGTTAGTGAAGGTGATCCCTTATTAAGGCTCCCAAAAAAGTTAAAAGTATTAGTGAAGGTGGCATTAAACATGCTTTCTTCTAATATTACTGTTATATTTATTTCCTTTCTGAATTACATGCTTTCTTCTAATATTACTGTTATATTTATTTCCTTTCTGTATTTTTCCACACATAAAGCCATAACATGTTAAAAATTTTTTCTAGGGAAAAAACGCTTTCTTCTAATATTATTGTTATATTTATTTCCTTTCTGTATTATTTTCTAATATTACTGTTATATTTATTTCCTTTCTATATTATTTCCACACTCCCAAAAAGGTTAAAAGTATTAGTGAAGGTGGTGTTAAACATGCTTTACTCTATTACTACTGTTATATATTTATTTCCTTTCTGTATTATTTCCACACATAAAGCCATAACAAGTGAAAGTAGTGTTAAACAAGCTTTCTTCTAATATTACTGTTATGTGGTGGTGTTAAACATGCTTTCTTCTAATATTACTGTTATATTTATTTAATGCTTTCTTCTAATATTACTGTTATAAATATTTCCTTTCTGTATTATTTACACACATAAAGCCATAACATGTTAAAATTTTTTCTAGGACAAAACGTATTATTTGGATTTACATTAATTGCAATGAGAAAAATTGATTAGGATTACAAACTTTTCGGATCACGAACAGGGTCAACGAATGGATTGTGTTCGTGAACCGAGGTATCACTATATAATTGTATATCTAATTATACTTTTTTGTATTATATTGGATATTCTCATGTATGTTTTATTATCCAAACTATTTGATTAATGGATCCAATTTGGTTTTGATTAATTTGCATAATCAACTTTCTACTGTAAAATCAAGTGGAAATTTAAACTTTTAAATTCAATTTATTCTATAAAAAACTGATCACATACTAAAATTCAAAGAAATTCTTTAGATATTTTAATTTAAAAGAATAATATAATCTATGATTAATACAAAAAATTTATATAATTAATTTTGATTAAATTAATCTGAATACAATAAACAAAATTTACTTAATAAAATATTTAACTACTAAGATCACAAGTACCTTTGGGTTAGACTTCTTCAGATATACATGTACAAGTATAAATAGAGATAAATTTTAACTGCATGCTTTTTAAACTTGATTAATGTAACCATTTTCAATATATCACATTAAACATTAATAAATGACCATGATATTACTACTATGAATAACTTTCAAAAATGCCAGTCTCAGTTAATTCCCAAGCCTATTTAAGCACAATGCATATTTTGAACAGATATTTAACAACTGTATCCAATGTTAATATCATTAAAAAAAATTATTAGGAATGAGGGAAAAAAAAAGAGATATTCATTACAACTTTTTGATATTCATTACAAGTTCCCATTACAACTGTACTGACCAATTAAATATCAGCTAAAAAACAGCATAAAAATGACATTTCCTATATGACACTAACCCATTAACTAATCAAACAAAACTGATTATTCTATCAACATGTAAAGATGTAATAAGATATTTCCTAATATGTATTAGGTATAAGGATCCATTTGTCTTTAAAAAATTATAAAAAGACCTCCTTAACTGCTAATACTTTATTAATTTGTAGTAATTTCCCTATTTTTGATATCCTAAAACAGGAAAAATTATGCAATTTCTATAGTAAATCTATAATGTACCAAATAAGTTTGAATATAAATTTGAAAAAAATGCAATATAAATTATATATTTTAATTTTCAAAATAAAAGTCAATTATAAATTAAAATTCCTTATCAGAAGAGTTTTTAATAGAGTTAACCCTAATGCCTTTTTGTTGGACTATTTGAGTTCTCTATATATTATAACATGCAATTTTAAGCTGACATTTATAAAAATTTATAATTATTTTATTAATATTTTAAATAAAGTACTGCAAATATATATGTTTTCCTTCTGAAGATATACATTTACAGATATGTGCAGCATAAAATTTTCATTGTTTAATATTAAAGAACAGAAAATATGCGATTTCTGTTTTTATAATACAAAAACCCATACCAAAAAATTTGTATGAGAAAAAAAGGAATAACTAGGCACTGGCTATAAAATATATTTATATAGATAGTTCTCAGTTTGAGTTCCTGCTTAACAGGTGTATTTGTGTTAGTATAAATTAGGAGATGCCATAAATTAAACTTCTAAAATAAATAACTTATTACTGAAGTTAAGATTTGTTATTTCTTGGAGGAGGTTCTTCCATTTTGTAAAATATCTAAAGTCTTTATATATGTTCAAAAACTTTTCTGTTAATTATTTAAAATATGGTTGATATTAATAAAACTGATTTTATTATTGTTTTAAACAAATTAGTGTAAAAATATTATATTTTTCTAACAAAAATGTGCATTTTATATATAGCATGCTCATAAAATTTCCACTGTTTATTAAATAATCCAGATACACATTTTTTTCTTTATATAGCATGCAATATTATTTTTGCATGTTTTTGTATAAATAATCAGAAATCACATACAATGGTAATCCATAAGACTGATTTGATGATGCATAATATTTGATCTAAAACAATGATTGATATTTCTGATCAGTTAACAACTAACAAGTAAGATGATTATTTTAGCACATTTTGGATAATAAATTTAATTTCTGAGATTTTTCATGAACAATCTGGCTGTTTCTATAACAAACTTCTCTAGTACATTTTGAGTGTGATTTCATATCTTTTAGTTCACTTTATACTGCTTCTCTGATGACTAGAAATAACAAAATTTTATTTTACTACTATTTTGATACTTCCTATTAAACATTCAATAAGTGAACCTTAATTTCAGTATAAAATGTATTTTAAATAAACTATTTTGAAACATTTAATAGTTTTAGCAGTATGTTTTACAAGTTAACAGATAAAAAATAATCTTTAATTCTTATAACAGAAAGAATATTTAAAATTTTTACTTTGTTAGTACAAATATATT
The DNA here is from genome assembly GCA_000484575.1 of Olivierus martensii. Lineage (NCBI taxonomy): Eukaryota > Metazoa > Arthropoda > Arachnida > Scorpiones > Buthidae > Olivierus > Olivierus martensii. The sequence goes on along the minus strand of AYEL01087281.1, from coordinate 38,957 downwards.
AAATTTGTTAAATATTCTTTTTCCTAGAAATCAATCAATTTACCATTTAATATGCAATAATAAGTACAGGAATACCTCGATTATTGCGATTCTCGATTTATCGCAGGTTTTAATTTGATACCAAAATTTGAATTATTGCGCTCCAAATTCGAATTATCACGGCCGCAAGATGTAGTCCACTACATAATGTAACCTACATTTAGTTCGAGTCGCCACTCTCCAAGTAGCACTTCGTTTTTATCGAATACCAAAATTCGAATTATCGCGGTCGCGAGATGTAGCCCACTACATATGCAACTAGAATTAAATTTAGTTCGAGTCACCACTCTCCAAGTAGCGCTTCGTTTTTATCCATTCGTGCCTGCTCATCATTCACCAGTAACTATCCACCTCTACTTGAAGTAATGTGGATATTTATTTCTCATCTTATTTACTCCTACAATGAATGCTGAAAGCAAAAAGGATGATATCAAGGCTACAGCTATCCAAGTGATCAGCTTAGAAGATTAGCATGTTCTACATCATTTCTTTTACCTTATACATAAAAATTAATTAATAGATTTGAAAAATCCTTGGCAATGATCACCCATTTTACATGCATCATTTATCAATTAATATATTTGAAAAATTCTTGGCAATGATCACCTATTTTACACGTATTATTTATCCCGATTACCACGGATTCGATTATTGCGGTATTTTTCATGACAACATTAACTGAGATAATCGAAGTATTTCTGTATTTTTAATGTATCAATGCATTTTAGATATTTTTATATAAAATGATAACCATAATTTTGATAAAAAAATTTACTAAAAACTTATGAACACATACAGAAAACTTCCAAATTTAAATTTTAATACTACAGAACTACCAACTTATATTTTTATTGTGTTGAAGAAGTGTGAATCTTTAGTACAATATTACAAAATGATAAAACTACAAAACAATCATCTTTTAATCAAGTATTCCTTTCACAAACTCAATATAAAATCATTCCTCTTTTGTTATTAACTTTCTTGAAAATCCTTACATTTGGATAAACAGTATAAAAAAAAACAAGAAACAATCTTCTACTATTAACAGATATCAATTCATTTTTGTAACTGCATATCTGGAGCACTGTTAAGTGAATATACAAAGATATGTCACCTGATTGTTATTAGAATATTATCTGTAATCTGATGATTGTAAGATAAAGATGCCATATTCATTAAATGAAGATGTCCGATATTAATATGTAGAATATTCATAAAGGTATATTGTTTGTGGCTAGAATCTTCAGTGTGTTTCAACAAAATAACAGAGAAAACAAGAATAAAATTTCAAGGGATCAAGGAGGACTTAGATTCTGTTCTTCTAATAAATACTGTCATCCTCATTTTTTTACTCTAATCTAATCAAGCTCTTACTGAGATTAAAATATTAAATTTATTATTTGAAAACTTTTTTATATAAACATATTTTTTTATTAATTTCTTAATATGAAAACAAAATAAAATGTCTATATTTATAACAAATTCATTACAAATATATCATCTATATTTATCATTTGGAGTAAACTAATAAAACATTGATTCAAAACAACTTTATCAAACAAAAACATCTAATCCAGATACAATATATGTTAATGCTTTTGTTTCTCATTTTCAGGATAAGATTCTGGCTCCAATACAATTGAAAATAAAATTTTAATGCAAATTGTGATGATAAATATGCAATATATGATATATAAATTTTGTTTTGAAACTTTGCATAAAAATTTATCTATCACTATATTTTAAATCAATCAATAAATATGTTTACACACAAAATTTTATAGTTAATTTTATAATTTAATAAAAAATAACAGCAACTGCAATAGCAATCATGTTTCTATAATAGCAATTTTCAACTGGTGTGCTAGGATTGGTCCTCAGGTGTGCCATAGGAATTTGGGGAAAAGTTGAAAAAATTTGAGGAAAAAATTGAAAAATAAAAAAGTTTTAGAATTTAAAAAAGTACAATAAATTTTTAAAATATTGAATATTTTTCATAAAAGGCCAATAAGAAAAAAACAACAACAATTTAATAAATAAAAAATTATTATAATAAAATTCAAAAATTTATGATCATCATCATTTCTTAAAATAACACAATGATTAATATTTTAATTAATGAAATTTTAAATAGAATCTTAATATCCAATTTTTTAATGGTAAAATCTCTCCTAAAAAACCTGATGATGTGCCTCAGTAATTTTAGTGCTTTGCTCAGTGTGCCATGAGTTGAAAAAGATTGAAAATCATTGTTCTATAAGTATCGGAATAATACATATATGGAGGAACTACTATAACAGTTTAAATTTGCAATAAACACAAATTGCATAAAGCATCCTTATACACATAAAAAGCAAATAATGTAACTCTATAATTAAAATTTCAAAATTAGTCAAAAATTACAATATTAGTCAAAGATTGAGACGGTCACAAAAATGTTAAAATTATAGTAAACTCTCCATTCATTAACAAACTTCCATATAATACTGTTTAACAGAACAATTTGATAATCCTAATCTCCATGAATTTTCCATATATTTACACCATTATCATTTTTATAGTACAAATAAAAAAAAATCTCTAGATTAAAGAAAATTCTTTTTAACAAAATATAAATGAAATTATTCAATCTGTAACTGAAACAGCTGACATATGGAAAATGATAATTATTAATACCTTGACAAATTAAAAACAGGATATTTAGACACTTATATAAACAGACTGAACCCATATGTGAAACAGACTGTTCTTAAAATTTTATCTACAGAATTTTCCACATTAAAGACAATATCATTTGATCTGATCTTGTTCTTTAATTTTTAACTAAAATATAATGTTATTTTCACAATTATATCATTTGATCTGATCTTGTTCTTTAATTTTTAACTAAAATATAATGTTATTTTCACATAATAATGATAATGAATTATTGATTTTTTATAAACTTTTCTATTTATAATAAATTATCTTGTCTACTTTTTATATCAAATCATCAAATCTGTATCTTTTAATTTCCAAAAGAAGGCAAAATTTTACTTTGATTGTCAATTATTCACAATCTATGAATGGAACTGATCAATAATGAACACTGCGATAGGTTGATAATGTGAACACTGACAGTGTGTTCAATGTTGACATTTTCAATATAAACAGTGAATATTATGATAGTTTTAATATTTTTGTTCTATTGATTATTATTTAATTGAAGATATTCAGATTATAGCTTTATAACCAAAATTAACCCATTGTAATAATGGAACTCATTAATAATTTTTACGATTTGTTTATTCGATTTCTTCACATCAGATCATTAGATTCACAAATTAATGTAGTAATTTTGATGTAAGTAAACAAAACACGTATTATTGAACTGGGATATAATTTTACATACCTGTTTGATGTACATTATTTTTATTAAGCGGCAGAAATGCCACTATTTAAGATAAAAACCCTTTTTAGACAGTACTATATAAAACATAGAAAACAGACGATCATTTGACAAAATGGCGGGAATGGTACAATGTTAAATTATCAGTTGCCAACTATTGCTTAAAATAATAATTATTAAATATTGAAATATTTGTCAAATAAATATTATCCTTTGCAAATAATGTATAAAATTAGTAATTAATAAACACTAAAGAATTAATTATATTAAACATAATAAATTTCTAAATAAAAATTTTTAAAGATAAATTACAGATCTGCCGGATGATAGCGTCATAGCGTGGTACCAAGCATGGTACAACCTTAGGTACAAGTACAACCATGGGTACAACAATCGCTTTCCACTTTGAAGGACCAAATTTAATTCTGGGTCTCACACCTTTAGTTTCCAGGAGGGGTCTAGGCCCGGCCTGGTAAACTTCTATCCTTCAACTTTCTGATTGACTCCGTCATTGTTGTTGACCAATTTGTGGATGTGGACTCTAAAACTGGTGACCGTCAAATATATCCATTATGATTTGGCGGGATACTTACTTACTTAAAATGTTGATAGATTAAATAAATCAACAGCAACGATAAATAACTAACCAAAAGACAAATCATATAAAATTATATCTATCAGTATAGTAATGTCGCCTGATAGAGCATTCGCTTACCATCTTGAAGAATTTGGAATGAAATCCAAATCCCATACCTCCAATTTTTCGGGAAGGGTCCGGACCTGGGCTGTTGAATCTCATCCTTCAAGCTTCCGGTTGACCCCACCATGAGTGTTTGCCAGCCTGAGGTAGACTCTATAAGTAGCCGCGGCCAGATAAAGAATATCCATGAGGATATGGCAGCTTAAACAAAACTAATCTAACTTATAAACAATGAAACAACGTTTTGTGTAACGTTTACGCACTAACAACACAAAAAGGCAATAGATTTAATGCGTTAAATATAAAATTGGCTTCGGCCAGAAACGCTTCGGCTTTCCACCCTGGAGGACCCGGGTTCGAGTCTCGGGTCCACACCTTGAAAATATTTATCATGGGGTCCTGGCCCGGCCCGTCAATCCCCGTCTCCACAATCCGGTTGACCCCTCCGCAGGAGTGGGCAGCCTATGGAAGGGCTTGTTTCGCCCTGCCACTTAGTACTCTTACTGAGTGGAAAGTGACTCATCTGTTGACAAAAAAAAACATAAAGTTGGCAATGTTATCATTGAACTAAAGGTCAGAACCTTTAGTTTCATTAATCCCCTAATAGGTGGGACCCATCAACTTCAGTTGTTCACGGCCCACTCAGTATTTGGTACACCACTATATATATATATATATATATATATATCATCGATGATATACAGATATACACACACGCACACATACATATAAATATATAATGTAATGTTTTCTGGCTGGCTATTTGTTTCGCAAAGCTTCTGCACTATTTTACCATCGGGACCAACTTGGCCTAGAACAGCGGTTCTCAACCTTCTCATACTGCGTACCACCAAACTCAAAATTCAAACATTTCAGTACCACCAAAAAAATATACTTCGTATACAAATAGGAAGTGAAGATTATAATCTACACTACATACTACTACTAGTCATGTCTCGCGTACCACAGGTTGAGAACTGCTGGCCTAGAGACTTCTGCTGCTCTGCGGATAACATAAGCTACCCTAGATCGAGATCGCCCCAGGATATTTGGGGCTGGAAACGAAATTGCTTCGATTTAAACCCTTCAGAGTGATGTTCGAATTTGTGATGACGTCATATTGACACCAGTTATCGGATGACGTAATAATGTATGTCCTCATAAAATACTTCCGTTGCATGACATAAGTATAGCGTCATGTAGATACATGATGACGTCATACAGACATTATATGTTAGTTAAATGAACTTGTAAAATCAATGATAAAATTGGACATTTTTCATGTCCAATTTTATCATTGATTTTACAAGTTCATTTTATCATTGATTTTACAAGTTCCAATGGATTCCAAATGTTAAATGAATTATATCACGTCATCGCGATATAACAATGGATGGCGCCATAAAAGCTGTGGCAACGGACGCTATAATTACATCATCATCGCACAATGTGACATAATCATGATCAGCCAATTGATTTCAAATGCTATAATAAATGAAATATATGGGCAAATGAGACTTCTGCATAATTTATTGTAAACTTATTCATAAAGTCTATAAATCCATGGAATCCATGCCTAGCCCACTGAATAGCATTCATTCAACTTCTCGCTGAGTCCACAATAAATGCTAACCAGCTTCTTAGGCTCTAAAAATAGCCGCTGCCAAAAATAAAAGGAAAATTGGAAGAAAATTTATAGGAGAAAAGTTGTAAAATTGTGACATCACTGAGTAAAGATGGTTAAAAGCTTTACATTTCTATGACTAAATAAATGATATATTATTAATGTATTTTATAAAATATATGATGTTTATGCTTAATTGTTTGCAAAATAAAGATTTTAATGTAAAATATTTGGAGATAAGTTTGTTATAAAATATAAGCTACAGTATTTTTTTATTTTTTTTTGCATATGTTACGCCCCCTTTCCAATCAGGGAGATTACTAAGGAGTCGGGGCCAGTTCCAACCACAGGCTGCACTCACACCCGTGGAGGGGGCCGGATGGTGAAGAACGGGGATCACCGGGCTGGGCCCAGTACCTCGAAAAATCCGGGACCAGACCCGGGTCCTCTTGCGTGGCACGTCGACAGCGTTATCACTCGGCCATCCGGCCGCAATGTAAGTTATTTACAGCAGACTCCTGACTATCCAGGATTGGATTATCTTTGTTGGGATTAACCGGATTAAGTATCCTTGTTAATCCCAAAACAGATAATCCAACCCCGGATAATTTTTTATGTTTTATCTCGATCTCTGAATATTTGTCAGATATCTGAAAAATTTTTAAACGCTCCAGATTCGTTTCTTTATTTTATTTTAGATAATTGTGGATCAAAATTAGAATCAGATTAAAAGTTACAAATATTGCAATGATTTCTTACTGAAAATAAATTTATTTCCTTTTTCAATATATAATAGAATTTTTGAATATCGTAAATGTGTATGTGCAATTTATTTATTTTTTTAATATTAAATTAATATTGTCCATGATTCAGATTTTTTTCAGAATTTTGTGGATTATTCGAGGAACCTGTTATCCACAGAAATTAATTTCCCAACTACTCTGATTATAATTCTGAGACATTTATATCCAATTATTTGAAACTATTTGGAAATTAAAGAATATGCGCAACAAAATGCAAGTATCAATAAAGTAGACTGTTTTATGCATTTTATTTTGATTTTTAACATAAAATCTAAAAAAATTTTAAGTAAAAGATGTTCAAATTTGTGACGTCCCTTATGGTGTCTCTGGAAAGATACATACGAGCAGGGGCCTCGAGAGACGTCGCCGGGCCTGGGGAAATTTTCAGCACCGTCCTTCTATGGTTTTTAGGGTGTAAAAAAATAAATTGTGGGATGATGTTCTGGCTCGGGAAATTTTACCCCAATATTCTCTTCTCTTGTCAGCTCTGCATACGAAATATAAAACGATTGTCTAGCCCACCAATCAATGGAAAAGTTGAAACTACAACCTCCATAGAAGAAAGAATTTGTGACATCACGGTTGACTTTGACGATAAATAACGGAGAGAAGGTATCAGAAAGTATTCATAATAACGTGACAAAGTTATGGATGCTCCCTTAAGTACACTATTATTTGTTTGTTTATTTATTTATTACAGTGAGAAAAAATAAAAATATAGGAATAAAAAATTTATTATAATAATCAGGAAAAAGTTCCAACACAGCTTCAGGATTTGAAATCATTTCATGAATATTAACATCTTTATAAATTTATTGATATATTAAATAACATTTACTTCCTAGCATTGTCAGTTATCTATCTTAGCAAATCACAGCTGCTACTTCCGCCAATTTCTGTTGTAAAATTTTGTCAATTTTTCAGATTTAACCCATAACATAACATAGTTAACTGTCAGATATTTCAGGAAAATTTGAACTTTGTCTTTCGACCTTATCCTTCATCGGTTAGCCACCACATCAGGGATCTTATGGCCAATGCTGGGTTCTGAAATGACCGGATGCTTATCCGGTCATTTAAGAACCCAGCATAGTTGTAACTTCTAGTTGGAAGCGAAATAAAATCTATAAAATTAATAGCAATCATTCTATCTTATAAATATCTTTTTTAAAACTTTAAAATTAAAAAAAAAATCAAAAGTTTCTTGAATTATATTTAATAAAATTTAAATAATCTTGAAAATAATATTTATATTGTTATTTTACTCTTTGAAATATTGCAGAATGAATATGTATTATGGTGAATAAAGATAATTTTATGATTGAATACTGTATACATCGTTGAATACCGAATACAACGACTGTATTCATCGATGATTTGATATTATTATATTTTCAAAAAATATTTGGCTATTCTATGGCTATGAAAATATATCATTTCTGTATAAGATTATAGCGCTAGTAAAATATGGTAAATTTGAAAGCAAGTTGGAAGTGTTTAGTGTTTTAAATATAGTTATCTATAGATTTACTTCGGAATAGTAAGTAAAATTAGTTAAACCTGTATATAGAAATACTGTACTTGTGTATACAGTATTTGTATTATGCACTTTATAGCTAAAAAATAAATATTTTTTTAATATTATTTTTAAATGAATTAAATTACGGGATTAAATAATATTTCAAAGTTCACGTTCAGTTTTTCATCTTTCAAGTTTAATACGAACCTGTAATGAATTTTTGTACCATGAATTTTATAAAAATAATTCAAATGTTTTTCAATAGAGAAACTTTGAATTCCCGCCATTTTTAAATGGATGTAAATAAAAGTTTAACGTAACATTCAGATTATCTCGAAACCTGTCGATCCAACATTATTCAGATCTTTGTCAACATCTAATACTCGATTTATTCTTCAAATTAGTAAAAATACCATTTAAACGAAAATCATGTAAAACGAGACTAGGATTTATATAGAAAATGAGGGGATAGATTCAGTAACACACAATTAAATAATTTATGTATTTCTTTGAATGAACTTAGCACTTTATTTTTATATATAGATACACAACAAAGTTTTAAGGATAAATTGGATACACTTTTAAAAACGATGATGCAAAATCTTCAAAATGCATTAAAAATAGTTTATTCTGTATCATCATCACTTTATCACTTTTTAAATATAGAAACAATCATTTTTTCTCAGTTGAAAAATCATCACTACTGCTGCTAGCTTACTCTATGCCAATATTTTTAATCCATTTTCCAGAGAGATTGCAAGTAGATAGAATAGTTAAAATAAAAATTAAAATAAACTGGTGTTATCAGATATCATGCTTAATTAATGGGAAATAATTTACTTAAAAGATTAACATGATTATTTATTTTTTATCATTTATACATATATGCATGTTAATCATCAATTATAACAATCAAATATGCAAAAATTAAAGATTATGTACGTGATGCAAAGATTATGCTTGCTAATTATGAAGCAACAGTCAAGAATTTTGCTATTCATGGGGCAAGTATTGGTCAGTGATTAACAAGCTTTTTAATAAACAAACACAACATTTATTTTGTTGTTATTAGATCATGTTAAATATTTTCACATAAAAATCTATGCTAGTCTTGATAAAAGTATGCTAATAAATTTATTTATATCTTATCAGATAGTCAAGCTACATTAAAAGCCCTTGAAAACTTCCATTTTATCTAGAATCTTATATAGGAATGCTATCATTTCATTATGGAATTGGATATCAGAAACACTGTTTAATTTGTTTGGATGCTAGGGCATAAAGGGATTGAGGGTAATAAAGTTGTAGATATGCTAACTAACAAAGGGGGCTTCTTGTTTCTTTATTGTATCTTCCTGGAAATCAGATCTGATTCTTTTGGTATATTGTCAGGGAATGGTTGGCAACTCAGAATTTCTCTTGCTAGAGGTCCATGCTGGACTAAGGCAAACAAGGGCATTTATTTTAGATCCATCCTTATAGAGAACTACAGTTGTGTGAGAGTCACATGATCAGACGAATGAAATCGCGAGGGTCACGTGATTCAAAGAAAAATGAATACAAATTAATTGTGAGAGTCACATGATTGGACAAAAGGAACCGTGAGAGTCACGTGATTTGACGAAAGTTGAAAACATCACAATTAATATCACTTATAAATGTTACTAGTAAAAAACATCACGTACAAAAGATGATAATTAAGAACAAGAACAATCATAGTTATCATAAAATATGAAGATAAGGGGACTGCCCCAGAAACCACATTGAAAACGATCGTTATTCAGGTGACAATTATGGATTTATGACCCAAATTATCAGATCTAGATAAGGTCCAAAAGAGAAATCTGGGCCAAGAACGGACACCTTGAAGCCCAGACTGCCTGCCTTTGGACCGATGGGGGGAGGAGACAGTCAACGATATAAAGATCCACTGAACAAAGGGTCGGAGTCTTTTCCTGAACGTTTTTCCTGGTTATCCATGATCGTCGTCTCCGTCTTCCTGTTCGTTCCATCCAACGACGCTGACCTCCGAGTTCGTCCACCTGTTTCATCAAACAGTTTTACAATCTTCTGAAACTTCAACATAGACATTATTAGTCGCCAGAGACCATCGTCTTATCAACGACAAAGTATTTATCCTTCCACCGATGTGTTAAACTGTTAACATGTACGATAATGTACAGGAATCTCTCTCATTAAATGTTTATTGTTAATGTTAATTTGAGTTGTGTGACTTATTGTGTCTACTGGCTCTCCTGCTCCGTCCTTACTCATGCCACAACCTCGTTTTTCGGCTAGAATCAAACTGTGTTGTTGAGAGACATTCTAACCCAACTGGTATCAGAAATCCTGACTAGGGCATTTAAGGCTTAGGCCTATGCCTGACCCGTCTGAAGACACGACAGTTGCATAGATGTAAAAGCCAAGTAAGGATAGTTATGGATTTCCTTAAAAGACATTGTCTTAAATGGAGGTAATATCTCTATTTAATTGGGATTGTTGGTAGTCCCAATTGTGAATATGTAATTTTTTCAAGTCTACAATATGATTTTCTAAGGTTGTATTTTTCTGTATCAAATTCCATCAGATTCCATTGAGAAAGATATCCTGTTTTGTGAAGTGACAACAATCGGATCCAGTGTGTGAAACAGATACAGACCTATGAGCCAAGAGGGGCCCATGAAGGCTAGGGCTTTCATTATAAAAAATTATATCAAAAATAAATGCTAAATAAATCAGAGAAGAATATGTTTGTTAACACATGAAGAAAATATACAAATTATCAGCAAGATCATTATCTTACTGATTTATTATTAAAAATGCATGAATATATGTGATTGTTCATAAATTAATATTTTCATAAGGTTTAAACATCAAATACTGCACAAATAGGATCAAAAATATATAAAGCAGTCAGATTGCATTCTCTTTGCACTAGCAGTATGTTCTTTGATAGTGGCAGGACCACTATTTATTCCTAAAAAATGCATTTTTCTTCACCATTTCTATTATTAAAGATATGTAAATATCTTTAATAATAAAATAAAAAATAATATATATATATATATATAAAGAATACTATTATTTAGTTCATTATAATGTATGCGCCTTCAATGTGATTTATAAAAAACTAACACATTAGTTCTAATATTAAATATAATTATTAGTTTTTGAAATATAGTTCATATTTTTATACTATGACTTGTGAATTTTTTCAAGTCATTAATTAAGAGATTTTTTATTTTAATATTGATTTTATAGTTCTCCATCACAAGATGATGATGAACATAAACCTAAAGAAGAGAAGGAACGTAAAAATAAGAAAGCAATGAGGAAAAATGCTAACAAGAGACAGAATTCTGAAAGAGGTACCAAAAAAAAACGAAAAGATGGAAGTGGTAGAAGTGGATCAGATTCTAAGAAACGTTCTGCACTGAATAAAAAGAGAAAAGTTGCAAAGGCAAAATCTCGTCCTATATGTAAATTTTTTATGGAAGGAAGATGTTCAAAGGTATGTGCTCTATTAAAAAATTGCATATTAAAATTTTTTTTCTATATTTGGAAATCTAGAATAGCTAAATAATATAAATTTATCTTTTCCAAAATTTTTTACAAAAATTATTATTAAAGTACATGCATTTTCTCAAAAATAAAATATTAATGTAGTTGAGTTATTAATTTTGCCATTACTTGTAAATAAAAATTTAGATTTAAAAAAATAAAAATAACACAATGGACAAATAAATGAATATACCCATCTTTCTTTTTTACATAATAGATTGGTTCTGCAAAAATGACAATTATTGCAATATAAATAAAAATTGTATAAATTCAGCTAACATTTATATAGAAATGCTCATTTTCTGTATAAATGATTAATCTCGATTTACACAATTTTCATTGTATTTTTGCAGAATCAATCTACTGTGTAAAAAGAGGGATAGCATTTCCAATCTCACATTTGACTTTAGTACAGACTCTCAAAATATAGTAGAGATCCATTCATAGTTTTTGGTCATAATTTAAATCCTTTGTAACTTGGAAAATGATTTTTATAGGCACAATGTTATAAATGGATGCTAGATTCTTTAATTACCAAAACTCAGAATATTCAATAGATTTTTAAAAAGTGTATTAATATTGAATAAATGCTATTTATTCTTTACCATGAGTAAAATTTATATTCCTTCTCTATTAATACTTTATGCAGATAAAAAGAGAGAAAATACTAGATAAAACTAGAATATATATTATAGTTACATTTGTATACAAAAGTTTGTAGCAAAAAATCCAATGAAAAAATATTTTAAAACCACCTAAGATTATTGGATTATTACTAAATGGCAATACTATTTCAGCCCCATCATAAGCTGTATATATCTGTGATAGAGTAGGAAGACTGCAGAATACAAAAATTGATAAACTGGATCTTATTTAAATTAAAAGAAAATATGATAGATTCAGATTTTAGTCCCAGATCCCTGGATAGAAAGCTAAAGTATATCCACACAGCCAATCTGGCCAACACTAAAAATTATTAAATTAGATACAGCTATAATGAAAAATAAATTTCAACATGTGCTATTTACATTGAATTCTAGAATTTGGCTTGCTTAGAAGTTAACAGAGTATACAGCAGCACATCAAGCCATATAAGCTATTCAAACAGAATAAATAATAATAAAAGCAAAATCAAAATAAAATGAACAAAAAAATTTGCTACAGTTAATGAAATTGGAAATACATCTAGCATACAATGATCACTGGAAGTATAAATCTTATGTTCCAGTTAGTGTATAATAATCATTGATATTTGCTTATTTATCAAAACTATCAAAGATTACACAAAGTTGATTGGAAATATTGAAGATTATCATGTATGTGATATAGTGATCCCTAAACTGCAATTCTTTAATGTATTTTTTTTTATTTGATGATAGTGCACAATATTTACAGAAAAAGTATTAATTCTTTCCATTCCTAAATTAATTCGAATGGATCATATTACACTTGAATATGATTTTTTTGTAAAAAGAGAGATCCAAATTTTGGCTATAACTTTTTAGTATATCAAGAAAAATTGAGCTTTTGTAGGCAATATACAATGGGTTCTTGTTTATCATCATTTTTGTTCTTACATCACAAGTGAAAACTAAATTTAAAAAATGAAAAATTTTAAGGCACAGAATAGAATAAAATTTTTTTTTTATATTTTGCTGCAAAGACAGAAAATGAGCTGGAAACCTATAGTAGTGTAGAAAACATCATATATAATAAAGGAACAAGCATGTGAAGTCCATGTTTCTGCAAATGTGTGAACTCCCGGGATCGAAAGTGCAGCTGTTACTATTTTCTCTTGCTTCGAATCTTTAATCGCACCTTTTAGAAAACTAAATCCCAATCTCATTATAAATTTTGTTTTAAATTATCACAGTTTATTTCCTATTTATGTTTGTATATTTCTTTTTGTTATTTAACTTCAATTTCTGTCTTTTTCAATCGAAAAATGTTGGCTGCTTCTGGGTCCGAGGGTTCAGTTTGCATTCGGTGCACCCAGGCTACATAAATGTTGCATTTAAATAATAATTTATTTATTTCAGAAATTATAATAAATTTTATTTTAAGTTAATTATAATTATTACCTACTTTGGTCCATCAGAGGGTGACACAGACCTCTCTAAGAGGCAATGCCAACAATTTATGGGTAGTTCTGGTGCTTTATGGTATTTTCTGCATGGTTCTCTGTTTTTATTATGGATGAGCAACTATGGTTGCATACAAGGATTCAACAACAAAAAGATTATGACAACAATTTTTAAAAAAATATGACGTGCTCAAGAGATAAAATGTTTCTTTTTTGATGTATTTGGGCATATAGTGACCATAGGCTAACTAGTGCTACCATATAGTAATACTAATTATAAATTTTAATATATAATAATACTAATTCAAATATACAATATTATATGTTAAATTATGCTGCAATAAGATACTTGGTATGATTTATTTCATAGAAATGTTAAAGCATTTCAACCAAAGAATCTGGGATCAAATTAGCATCTCACTCCATGAAAAATTTATATAAATATAAATTTTACAATCAGCAATCTTCTACAATCTGCTTGCTTCTGTGAATATAAGTGATATGCTATAATGACTGGAATGGCACCAATATTAAAGAATGATTGAAAACTCACCTAACAGCTGTGAATTCTTGAGTATCTTTTTATTAGAAAATTTTATCTTTCTCATAAATTATGATGCTTAACTACTGTGTAACATTTTCCAATTAAAAGCATGATAAATTGCAGTTAAGAAGTCCTGTGATTGCTCATAGGGGCTTATCAAGTTCAACATTATATGACATTGTTAACATTATATGAGTCCATAGATAATTATCTAACATATCAGTAACTTCCACTTTGTAACTGGCTTCATTTGTATTCACAAGTTTAATATAATGATGTATTGTGCTATAATGAATAATGCTGAGAGACCATTAATAGATATAGTATCTGAATAAGATATCTGACTTATGTCCTGGTCATTGGAACAGAATCCTGTTATTAGTCAAGGACTACCTGTATAATAATTAAAATATACATTTTTTTCTAAAATTTAATTTCTAAATTAATTGAACAATATATTTTCTGTTTTAGGGTCCTGATTGTCCATTTTCTCATTCAACATTGCCATCAGTAAAGAAAGAAATCTGTAAATTTTATCTTAATGGTTATTGTGCCAAGGGACCAAAGTGTTTATATATGCATGATATCCTTTTAATAATATTATTTTAAGTATAGAGATAAAAATATTTTAAGATTTATATTAGAATAATAATAATGATAATTAAGAACTTTAGAAGTACAGTGAATTCAATAAAAATTAAAAATTTTATGTATTTAAATCATTTTCTTTATTTTTACAAATGACTTCTGTACTAATAATGTAACATTTTCTTAAAGGATTGTCATAAGTTGAATTCTTATTTTCCATAGTCATAATGGCATTTTATTTCTGGAAAAACATTCTATAAATTTAAAAAAATTGGAATTGATTATGGAAATGGCAAAAAATTAAATAAGTCAAAGATATCTCTATAAAAACATTAACTAAAAAATATTTTGTCTACTTTAATTTCAGAATTTTAAGATACAGATACAATTATATTGATAACTGTGTCAGGAACTGCACTTACTTGATCCAACATTTCATCTGCTTCATCCATGTATTGAGTGCATTGCCAAACACACACAATCTATTGATTGAGTGCATTTGGCAATAGTATGGTCATTTTGATTGAGGGATGAAGAACGGTCTTTGTTTTTGGGAAAAAAAGGAAAAACAAAAAGAAATAAAACTATCATGCAGTTTTAGTATTTTATTTGTTTCTACTATTATATGTGTAATATTTTAAAGAAATAATTATTGTTGAAATGTGGAATAATTATGAAAATAAAGTTCATTATAAAAAGTAACTATTAGGAGACATTGGAAGCAGTACTGCTTATTGAGAGTGCAGCAGTAGCTGAGGTTGCATTGTTCAAAGTGTGGTCCTCATCTGATGATGATTTATGTTTTCATCTGATTCAGTTAAATTGATTGGATATTTTAGTGGACTTTGTTTTCTTCTTTTGGCAGCAAACTTTAAAGAAAACACTCCCTTCCACTTACTTTAAGTATTCTGTAATTTCATGTCATTATTTATTTGTTATTATTTAACTTATTTTATTAAAGTTCTAAATATATTAAGATGTTTTCATTCTCTGGGCCATTAATATATTTTCAACTTTTTACCAAATGCTGGTATGTTGTAGAAGTTATTATTTGACAAATCATTGGAGGATGAATCGGGACTCATCTGTGTGACCAACAATTGTCCAAATGTGAGAACTGCAGACAGAACAGCCATCAGATAGTTGGTTTTCACAAGCATATCGTAGATTGAAAAAAATCAAAAATGATTGATAATAGTAGTAATTTTCCTTGATTTTGAGTTACTTCATCCAATATCCATATCTAATTCTAATCAGAAGCTGAGCTATTGGATAAACACAGTACAGTGTTTGTATTCAAATATACAGTATATTTATAGTTAATATATAGTGATAAAACTCATATAATAGTAAAAGGAATGAAATATGGTAAATCTCTATTATAATGAACATTATGGAACTGGGAAGAAATGCACATAACTGTTTTTCATTGTATCCAAGAATGTTGAAATGTCCAAAATTGAACCCAAATGAAATCATCTCCAAAGTGGTAAAATCATCCCAAATTGAAGATCCTTCATGGTGGATGGCATTAAGTAATTGCTTTACTACACTCTTCAGCTAACTGTAAACTTTTAATAAAACATAAAAAAAAAGTATTTCTAGCCAACAAATGTGAAATTATCTGAATTGAGAACATCTTAATGGCAGTCATAAGATTGTAATATAATAATTGAATGATCATAAATAAAGGCTTACTGTTTATAGTACTGTTCATCTCACAAAAATTCTAATTATGATTTTTCACTATTGTTGTTCATATTCCTTCTCCCAGATGTGTAATGAATAATAATAGTTCAAAAATGCATAAAAATAATTAAATATTTATAATTTATATAGAATAGAATGAAGATCAATGTAATAGAAAAGTGTATATATCAATTACCTGACTTCAATATATTAATTGAAATTAAAAAATTATATAAAACAAATATCAAAATTATATTAGCTTAGACATTTCCAAATTAAATGTTCACTGAGATAGATAATTAAGCTTATTTTGTGAAGATTCAAATATATTTTAATTCCTTTATATGAAGCATTATATTGTTATATTTTTAATTTATTGCCATTTCACTTTTTCAAATTTATTCATTTCAAAATTAATATTTTATATTTATTAGATTCAACACTTGTAAATGAATTACATGGAGTCCAATTTACAACAATATGTACTTATGACAAAAATCTGTAAGAGTGTCGTCATTAATGATTTTGTAATAATGATAGCCAATCAGTCAGATAGCTAAGATGAAATTGTGTTGTGCTTCCATCATAGGATCTGAAATTAAATATAAATACTTATTTCTTTGAATATTTTCAGAAGAGTTTCAGGCCTAGTCCAATCAATCTCAATGATCCTTTGTAATCATTGAAATCCTTCACTAGTTAGTATCCAATAAAAAGGAAAATGGTATATAATTCAAAAGGAAAAAATGATGATATCAGCCTTTCATGTTTCTTTAGTTAGATGTTTTTGCTTCAATTCAAGAATGTTTTCTGAGATGTCTGCAACAAAATCATATATAATAAAGTAATTTATATATCTGGATTCGGATAAGTGAATTACTCTCTCAAAAACATGAACTGGCTTTATTAGATATGGGAAATTTGTAGGTGGGCATTCTAGGCCCCAACTACAAATTTCTCACATCTAATAAAGCCAGCTTGATGTCACAGTAGAAGAATTGACACCCAGACTGGACCAATCAAAAAATTTTGAGGTATGGAGCCAGATCATCTAGGTCCAGAATTTGAATCCATGCCTCAAAGAATTTTTCAGTTTTTATATATTTTGGATTTTGCACATTCTCTATATGATTTAAATTGTAAAATTTATAAATTAAACCTAATCTGCCAAATTAATCCCTTAATAACCTTATAATAGAAATTTTAATAATTGGAAATAATTTGGAGTAATCTTAGTACCATTTCATAATTAACAAATATGCTAATAATTAAACTAAAAGTGGTACTATCTATATTTTATAATAGAAAATAATTTGGATATGAACACAGATGGCATTCTTAATTTTGTTAATTATGAGATGGCATTAAGATTATTTCCATTATAATTATCAAGAGATTAATTTGGATATCTCCTTTGAGATTTAGTTTATAAAGCTTATATAAAATTTATTTTATGTATATTACATTTTATGCTTTATAAATATTTTTAGTTTTCAATATTATAAGATTGAATAAATTCAGATTTGAGTTTTTTTGCATTTATATAATAGGAACAGTTTTTATACTATGTTTTAATATGTATTTTTTAATAAATTTTCTTAAAATATTTGGAATAAATAGCAATTTAATTAAGATTTATTATGAAAAGGATTTTAAGCATTCTATTATTTGATTAACTTTTACTGTTATGACTTTCTTAACGTATTTTATGTGAGTTTCCGTGTAAATTTTTTCATACGGGAGCAAAATGTTATTCTGAAGCAAACTGCCTCTTTTCTCATGATCCTTTAACTGATGAAATGAAAATATTATTAGATAAAGTAAGTATTATTTAATGTTAAAATTCTTAAGTAAATTTTTTTTATTGCAATATCAAATACAGTAGAATATACATGATAAAATCAGTTATATTTCTTTAAGAGCAAAACTAATTTTAGTTAATGCAAAATCTAATTTTCCAAAAAAATTACAACAGATGCTTTGATATTTTAATTTATTGCACTGATAACGAAAAATTGCATTTATTTTCAGTATTTAGAAAGTAGTAAAGCTGAAGAAAATAAAAAAGATGGTAGTGGTGCAGAAGATGCAGGATCACCTCCCAAACAACAAAAAAGGCCTAGTTTACTTGGTTCTCCTCCTCGTCATGTAAAAGAGGCAGCAGAAACTTGGCGATGGCAACAACATGTACTTCAAATGCAACAAAAGAGATATTCTGGGCCATGCAATGCTTCTATTCTGAGTCCTCCCCATTCATTTTCACGGTATAATTTTTATTCTTTCTAATAAAATTTTATTCAATTTTATTTTATTGTATTCAGAATTAATAACAAAGCAATTTTATAATAAGAATTAAAATAAATTTTGGAATCTTCTTAATGTTTTTTTTACTTCCTAATTGAAAAATAATTATTGCAATAATCATTGCATTTTCGATGAAACAATATAAAATTTTAAATACCATATTAGCTCTCATATATTACATATCAATGATTCGAAATTAGGGGGGAAAAATTGCATAAATTACCTACTCTTTTGCTGGCCAAAAACAAGTTTTATATAAATAACCCTTAATAAAATATGAGATGTAATCATTTGATTTTTTTATTAATTCAAAAATTACATATCTATATGGCATGATAGTCTTTTTAAATTGTTCAATAATAATGGCTTCAGCCATTATTATTTGAAAAGAAGTACTACATCATAAATGACAATCCTCCTATTAACATACCACTTTAATGGCTTATATGATCTTGGTATATAACAAGCCATATAATCCTACAATTCCCATCAATTTTATTTGTTGCAGTTGACAATTTATAATTTGTTTAGTACTAATGTTTATATGTAACATTCATTATAAGCTTAATAATTGTAATTAAATCTTTCCTTTTTTACAAATATTTAAATTTGAAATTTGAATTTTTTATATTCTATGCTTCTTTTTCCAAAATGTTCTGTTTTCTGTTCTTTTGATTTGTAAGTGTTGAAGATGACTTCTTTAAGTCAAAAGTTCTTCACAAAACGGTAATAAACTGTTTTTTCCACTTGAAATTTGACATTTTTATATGTTTATCATATAAGTGAAAGCTTATATATAATGTGGTCATTATATTAATATTATTGCATGAGCATGAGTTCAGGATATTAACATCATCCTGAACTCATGCTTTGCAATGTCAGAAACAGCTAGAACAACAGTTTGAAGAATTTAAATATGAATTTTAAATTACAATTCCAAAATGCCTCAATCCTGGGAGGATTTTTGATCCAGGTTACCTGTAAGACCCTATGTTACCTGTGAGGAAAGTAATTCTATATAGTTTGGCTCAATAGGTCAAATGGTGTGGGCACCTACATGAAAAAGATAAAAATAATGATCTGAATATCTGAATATGCCCTACTGCTTGGGCAATTTTGATCTAGGATACAGGGTCATGGAAAACCAATCTGTAAAGTTCTGATCCAATAGATCAAACAGTTGTGGATATATATATAATATATAACTATATAGAACAGACAAATATTGCATATATATATATATATTTATATAATATTGACAATAAGATTATGAAACTATTTAATAGAATTTTATGACATTGTACAGATTATGCCTTTGAAGATGATTTTGTGACATATATTTTAATCATACCAAATACTAAGCATGTTCAGAAAGTAATACTTTAATCATACCAAAATAATAGACATGTTCAGAAAGTAGTCATTAGTTTTTCTGGAACAAACAGTTCTGAATCTTTACAAAATATATGACAATAATGTCTGTTATATAAAGAGATAATGTAAAATAGAATATTATCTATGCTTATCAAATGCCATAATAATAATTTGAAAATTTTATTCTCATTTTATATGATGTGTGTTATCAAAAAAATGCCTTTTATCCCATGTAAAAAATTCAAAATGATCCAGTAGAAAAAGTTTTGTAAGTCTATAGACACTTAGATTTACGAAAATAAGATATTTTTATTATAAATATAAAACAAAATGGCATACCTTTAATAAAAGTGCTTTCTTTCATAAAATGCAATGTTTATTTCATAAATTTGAATATAATTGTTACTTCTATTTTGTTGTGTTAATTTTTTTTTATTTTTATTATATTTGGTTAATATTTTTTATCTAAAATATAAATACACTGTCTGTATGTTTTATTCTTCCCATTTCAATACGGTATTAAAGAAAGGGAATAACATCAATAAAAACAAGCATTAGAACAGAAGAATAAACTTTTAATGAAAATAAACCATGTAAACCTTCTGTTTGTTTCCTTGAGAAAACAAGTGGAAGATGTCTTGATATATAAATATTTTAAGTTTCTTACTTCTACTTGATGAATTCTTTGGCAGCTGTTTAATGAAAATAGAAAATATCTAAATATATCCAAAAATTTTTTTAAAATAGACATTTGGTTTTTTGGGATTAATAATTCCTCTGCCTAATATTTAAAGTATTTATGAATTAAAAGTAAGCTTGCTGCTTTAAAATAAAATGTAATTTTAACATTTTAAAATTTTACAAAAAAGAAACAAACATAGTTCATATTTCAGTAAATTAAATTATTAACAAAATATAAATATATTAGGTCAAAATTATTTAAGTTATAACAAATTCTTAAATTTTTCTGTAGTTTATAATTATTATTTATTTAATTTTAGACCAAACTTTTATATGGATACACTTCCGAGGTCGCCCAATAAGATTCCATCTTTATTGTCTCTCCCTCCGATAAGTATGCCTCTTAATCTAAATGCTCATATACCATCTCACTTAGATACACCAAATTTGTATTCATCGAATCCAGAAGGAGAAAGTAGCAGTCAGGAAGAATGGGAAAATAATAAGCCAAATAATAAAGAAATGGAAATATTGTTACTGGATAAGATTACCCAAGGTAAAATTATCTGAGTGAATTTTATTTTTATTTAATTATTATTATGTTAATTTTAAATAAAAGTTGATTTTTATAGGTAAAGAAAATTCAACAACTAATTCAACTGTTAAAAATTTTGAAACAAAAAATTGTAAAGATAGCATAAAAAACATTAATGAAAATTCAAATGAAGAAAATTCAACGAAATTTGGAACTACTGAAAGTAATGATTTTGCAAATTCCTCTCAGGATAATCAGTTATTTATTCAACAGTCTGCAAACTCACCACCAGCTGAAACAAATCTTCCTCCACCAACAGTTGTAATTCCAACTCACCTTCCTAGAAGGCAGAGAGAATTATATTTACGAATTCAGCAACATCAAAAAGAAGCAGCAAGTGGGGACAGTGGTACAGATGGTGGTGAGGCTTCTGAAGATCCAGAAGGGAAAGCTGAAGATGAGGAAAGGAAAGAAAATTGGTATAGTAGTGATGAAGATGATACAGAAGATCAACCTCTGACAGCAGTTTTAAAAAAATTACGAGAAATGGTACAATTTGAATTTATTTTAAAGTTTCTAATTATATTATTTTTGTTATTTATTAAAAAATATTTTTTTTAGCCTCCACCAAACAGATCACATCAAAATTTGGGACAGTCATTTTCTTCAAATTCAACAATAGATATTACAAAAATGTTGAGTGAAATAAGGCAACAAGCATCACAAAATCCAGAAGCCAATGGAAGTAATATCTCTAATCAACAAAGTGACTTTTGGCAGAATCTATTAGGTACCATACCATCTGAAAATGCTCCCAATTGTAATAAACAGGGCAGTAGAGATCCAAGAATTAGATCAAATCCAAGTAAATCACAAATTTTGAATGTGGCAGATATTTCAAATAAATCGCCACCATTTAGAGACCCACGACTACAAAACCGTGATCCCAGATTAGCTTCTAGAGATCCTAGAGTAGCTTCTCCAGCTTTAAACAATAATCCTGTAACACCTCGTAATTTACCACCAGAAAAAACATCTCAACAAATATGGGATATGCGTCCAGTGATCAATAAACCAAATGATGCATCAGTTGAAAATAAAAGTGTTGTTAATCATATACAATATAAACTTCGCTCGATAACTCCATCACAACCAAATTATAGTTCTTATGTTTTTCAGTGTCAATCAGATCCAAAACTTCTAAATGATCCACGTTTAAAAAAATATTTCAAACAAATGTCTGGTTTGCTTCGTCAGCAGCAGCATATGACTGATAATATAAGTTCAAGTAGTACAGAACAGAACAAGAAAAATCATTCAGACAGTCAAATTAAACCAAGTATAATTACTAATGATAATACTGGCCACACTAATAATTTGGAAAACTGGGAATTATCAAAACCAAGAATTACTGATCCAAGAATTTTGAAGTCAAATCTTCCTACTAAACCAAGACAAACTGAAAATGTAACAGTGTCACAAAATATGCCATCAGAACCTGTTTGGACATCAACACCTATAAATAATACATCTTCCACTACAACAGTCACATCTCATCTTCCCAAATCTGTCAGTGATCCACGGTTAACAAGATTATTGCATCCACCAGTGGATCAGAGGTGGCATCGTTCTACTTCAGATCAAAATCAGTCTGAATCTAGTAACAATAGCATAACTTCACAGAAGAAATCCAATATTACACCTACTTTGACCACAATAGCTTCAAATTCAAAATCTCAAGAATCATTATCAAAAGATAAAGATTCATCAGTTTCAACTCTCAACAATAATACTAAAGAACAGTCTGTCTCAGAAGATGATGTAGAAAACAAGGAAAGTGCTGAAAATAAAAAGAAAATTACTACTATTAATAGGAAAAGTAGTATGAATTATGCTTCACCATTGAATTCCTATGAGGATAGTTCAAGTAGTAGTACAGGTTATAATAGTTATAACCGCAGACCACAAGCACCTCAAAATCTGCCAACAACTAAAGCACAATCAAACATTCCACAACCTGTTACGAGTACATCTGTGGCAAATGAACATAATTCTCAAGAGTCTTCCGGTCAGTCTTCACTTTCATTTCTTGCTAGTGAACCTTCTAATGAACCAGTGGTAGCTCCTGAACACACACCTTCTTTAAAAGAAGTATTTAAAACTATAGATCCAACTGCATCGCCATTTTGCTAGAATCAAATTTGACTGAAAAGTTCTGAACATTATTCCATTCTGTGCGCAGTTGTATTTTGTGGTTGTATATACTATGTCAAAAGTGCTGTGTTGTTATCAAGAAAATCGGGAATATTGTGCAAAGACTCATAATCAAACTGAATTTCCTAACAGGCTTGGACATTATCGACTACTAAAACATTCATTATCATCCCTTACATCATCATCATCATCATCATCTGCTTCATTTGTTATCACTGTTTTCATGCATTTTATGGATTCCATTAATTTTCAACAGATGTTGAAACATTTTTAAAAGAAAATTATGAAAAGTGTTAGGGCTGCTTTTAAAAAGTTTTGACATTTAATTGTTTTTTCATTTTTATTGTGGTCTTTAAACATCCCCCTTTGTGAATTTTGTCCCAAGTGGCCTTAATCTTACTTCCATTTGTGCAATTTTTTTCCATAATACTTACCTGGAGATTTTATTTTGGCCATAAAATCTCCATTATCTGGAGATTTGAGTACTCAGTCAGTTCATTAGGGCAGCCAAGTTGTATATCATCTTAGAATGATCTACATGGGTATTTACCCATAATTATACATAGAATTTTTTATGTACAGTTTAGGATAATGAATTAATTTCAACACTGTAAATTAATTTTATTTGTTTATTGATTACAAAGAATGTGATTTAAGTAGAAAAATTAACTGGCATTTCGGATGTCAATATGTTTTTAAGTTGAATTATGTGGTTAATGTGTAAAGCAATGTAAATTTTTGTATGTGTTGTAATATGTGAAAATTAGTACCTTGTCCATAAAATAAACTCTCCATAAAATCGGTTTTAAATTTAAAAGATTGTATGATATATGTACCATAAACGAAATATTTGTTTTTTAAATTATTTCAAACTTTTGGAATTATAAAAAACATTATAGAAATAACACTCTTCAGTTCAACATACAGTAAAAATGTTTCGTTTTCCTAAAAAATCACTTAATGTAGAATTCTGTATATAATTCAGAACTGTTTATAATAATTAAAAAACTTGTGAAAATACAGTAAATTTTACTTATGAATAGATATTAATTTAAAATCTTTTTAAAATTTAGAACATATATTCAGGTAATGACAAAAATTTGTTAATTGCATTAAATAATAGAATATCATTTTTCTCATATAATAGCTTTATTATTCCAATTAATACTAACATTAATTCGCCAATAATAATTGTCATAATTCAAAATTTTTGCTGCTAGTTAGTAAAAATGCAATAAGATCTGTTTTTAAGCCAGGTTAGCTATATGTAATATTAAAATTTTGGATTTCTAAATAAATTTGATCAGTTATACACAAATTGTATACATTGCACTGACGACATATTCGTATATTTCCCCCTTCATTTATTGTATCCCGAAGTACAAAGAAAAAATATTTAGAATTGAAGAAAATAAAATTTATGTAAAGATTTATCATCAAGATAAATGTATACAAGTCAATGATCGAAAATTCAAATAGACTGACACATCCACAAAAGAATTTCTGACTGAAATGGTGGTCTTTAAAATATTTGCGAAAGATTCGAATATAGTTTTAAATGTATTTTTCCTATAGGCTCTGAGTTGCCTATAGGTAATATTTCGACTGCATTAGTTTTCAGTATTGCTATTTATAACAATGTTTTGGTATTAGTAATATGAAGTATATACAATAATTTGAAAAGTAACAAGTTTGTGCTTAAATTCAATTTATTAGTTGTTTCAGATGCATATAGTAGTAAACGTATACTGTATTTTTTTTATTTTTGCAAAAAAATTGCCGACAGTAACTAAAATACTCGACACCGAGCTTGTTAAATATTACCATAAAATTCTCAGATACATGAATTAAAAATTTCTCAGCAAAGAAATTGAGATGATTCTTGAACAATTGAAAAATCTTGAATTTTCAAGATCCTACTTAACATAATTTTTACATATCCAAAATTCAGTCTTAATACTAACATTAATTCGCCAATAATAATTGTCATAATTCAAAATTTTTGCTGCTAGTTGGTAAAAATGCAATAAGATCTGTTTTTAAGCTAGGTTAGCTATATGTAATATTAAAATTTTGGATTTCTAAATAAATTTGCTTGTTAGTTAACTTCTTAGCGTCAATTCATTTCAAAATATGCCAAACCTATTCATTTTTAATATTTAGATTCTATAATTGAAATTTTCCTACAAAGAATTCAAAATTTTAATAATTATTTTAGTTTAAAAAAAATTTAATAACGCTTGATGCGCGACCATAACAGTAGTAATAATTTCGTTTCGTGTATAAGCCGCATGACGTTACATTAAAATAAACTTTCTTTTATATAAAAAAGCGGCTTATTTTAAGACCTTGAATTATTTTCTCAAGATGAATAATCATCGAACAGACACACCCAGACCTTCATTTTGGAGGAAGGTAGAAACAGTTACGAATCATCGCAATAGTTATTGGCCATCTATGACCATGACCGTAAAACTATATAAAGAGAAGAAATAGCTGTTTTCATCGTTGATTTGGACTAATTCAACAAAAGTCAATATGAGCAAACTTGTAAGTATTAATTTTCATACAAAAATTGCTTATTGCTTTAATGTAAGCTTATATATATATAACTTAAAAGAATCGAAAAGAATTAGTTATAATTGAAAATATACTAAATTGAGAGTGAGTCATTAATTAATTTATTTCTAATATACAGAGTGGGCCAAGATAAACCTAACCCAAACAAGTAAAAAGTTTCCCTTATCGGATTCGGTTTCTCTTGGCCCACCATGTATAATAATAACTGCAAAAAATTATTTACATATTTAATTAAAATAAATTTTAAAAAATGCTTATCATAAATACAGTATAACTTCATTAAATTGCTTTTTTTGTATAATTAAAAAGTTAAACTATTTTTATTAGAATTATTTGATATTAGAACGGATTGTTTGTGCTTTTGGAAAATAAACTGTGAGTGAATAAAAATATGAATTTTTAATGCCCAAAATTTCATTGCAAAAAGATGCGGTTACTGAATCAAATATACAACATATTAAATCATTTTTGAAATTTTATATGCAAAATTAAGAAGTTAAGCCCGTAGCAGTTAATTTAATTTGTTATCGCATATTCATGTATTCTATAATTAAACAATTAACATTAAACCAATAGTCAAAAACAGAAACACTTATAATATACAAAACCTAGACTAATATGGAATTAGGTTCTAAATGTTTAAAGTGTTCTTATTTAAAAACTATTTTAATTGTAATATTCTTCTTTCATATATCTTAAAAGTATTAATTTTTACACCAAAACATTATTTTATTTGCATTTTTGCTTTGAAAAGGTTGAGAGGAAGAGCAGAAACATTATCAAATAAACAATATTTGTTATCTGCTGTAGACTATAATTCAGTGTTATTTTAACCATTATTTAACCACCAGTGTTTATATTAAGCGAATAATTTTATTTTAAATTATTGAATATATACAGGATTGATATCCATTGATGTTGTTCTGTTTAAGGACAAATTTTAATGCTATTGTTTGGTTTTACTGAAAGAAAACGAAACATTCAGATTTTCTTTCCTTTATTACATAAAAAAATTAAGGAAATTTTTGAAATATATTGAGAATAAAACGTACTGAATTAAGTTTACGTTTACTTATTTATAATTTCAGGAAAGTAATTTTTTTAAACATTTAATAAATATATAAGTTTCGTTAGTTATGTAAATGAAGTATTGAATTAAGAGTTAACGTTTAAAAATTAATTTTATTTTATGGCTAAATGTAAAAAATATTATCTTTTAAATCTCCGAAAACAGATGTTTTTATTTAATTAACGATAAGTTATATTATCAATAGCGGTTCTTAAATTAACCAAACCTGATAAAAGTAAAAAACAGAAAAAGACTCATAAATTTACCTTTTAAATTATTTTCAGTTTAGTTGCTATTTGTATAGAGATAAATAAAGTTTTTAATTATTTTATGCAATATATTAAAACTAACAGACAGATAGAAAGATCCTATCTATGCTTACATTAGCATTTATCTTTTACTGTATTACTAATTTCTATAAAAATATGTAAAATTATCGTTTTAATTTAAAATTTTTCGTTATTGTTATAGTTTGTATTTCTTGTTATCGCCTTGGTGGCTTCTGTAAGTGCCATCCCTTATTTGGGTGGAGCAAAGGATTATCTTGGCAACTACTATGATTACACAACTGGTCAATATGCTAGTTCATTGACTGGCAGAGTATACAATCGTGGTTTATGGGGTGCCCCATATGGCCTGTATCTCTAAAAGTAAGTTTATTTTATTCAGTTTTTAGTTATTTGTTTTGTATTTATGATAAATAATGATTTAATTATTACTTTCACAATGGAATAAACTTCATATTATATTTTCCTATTACAGAGAATTTCGGATGCAACGTGGAGATTACAACAGATTAAACTGAAGTCTGAAATAATATAAAAAATATAGAATGTCTAAATTTGATTTCGAAAGTTTCAATTGTAATTTTTTAAAAATTATAGAAAGAAGTAAATAAAAAAATATATTGGTTAAATATTGTTTCTTTTGATTTTATAATTAAAAAGATAATTGTTTAATTTTAATAACGTTGATATGTAAATGAAATTTCTTCAATATAAATGACGAAAAGAAAATTGAATATTTGAACCACTGTATACAGTACAGTATTCACAAAATTAATCAAGAAAAATGTTATTTTGTGTCGTTTTAGAATTCTAAAAAATTGACAAATCAATACTTATAAGTCATTTCCTATAAAAAAAAATATTGCAGAGTAATGTTTATGTTTGTTTAGACTTTAGCATATGAAAATATAATCATCACTTGAAAAGTTTTTCTATAGAAAATTGTTATAACATTATTAATCAAATTATACGTGAAAGTAGTCTAGAGCAGCGATTCCCAACCTGGGGTACACCTACCCCCAGGGGTAAGCGAGAGGTTGTTAAAGAGTACGCAAAAATAAAAATTGATAATGGCGGAATATATCTTTTAATCGAAGTAAAAGACTTTCAATTAGTTATTTAAACAGTTTATCATATTCTAATTATTGTAATATTTGTTAAGATATGAACATAAATATATTATCCATATTATAAATTATGTTTTTCTTTACCTCACTTGACGCTTTAAAAGGACAGTACAGGTAAGTGTGTGTGCTTTTTTGGGGTACTCATAAATGATATACCTATTCAATGGGTACGTGGGACAAAAAAGGTTGGGAACCGCTAGTCTAGAAGATACCTTAAATTATCTGTAAACATAGGGGTCTTTTTTTTTTCTTCTTCTTCTGTATGGTAAGCAACGGGTCATAGATATCCTTTTGAGAAGTTTGGTCCCGGTAGCCAAGGGTTTAGGAACAAAAATATATAGGAAACAGTCATTCATTTTGTTAATATAAGATAATAGAATTTTATATATTAATTTTAAAATTAGTTATGAATGACTTTAATTTAATTTAATTTTAATAATTATCAATTGTCTACATGAGAAAATTTAATTATTATAAAATGTTATGTCGTTAATTTTTCTATAAAATATTATATAATTTTACATTAAATGCTTAAATAAATAAGGAAAGAATTGAACATTATTACACTGAACAAATTAATTTTGTAATTAACCATATTTCCTTTTCTTTTAATATAATTATGTACATAGCAAATAAAAGTTGCGAAAATAATACAAAAATTACTTATTTAGAATTTTTATTATTAGATTGTTGCATATTTTTATTTTTTCAATTAGTTTTCAAATTTTATTATAATTTTTATAATTTAATTTATCGCTAATATTGATACTTTATTATCATGAGAATATTAATAATAAAGAAACTATTGTTATTAAGTCAAGATGATTTCTAAAAATAGATCAGCCATTTTAAATTTACGAAATTCGTTTTAACAGTTTATTAATAAGTTATTTTGAGATTTATCATTTCTAAATTCGAATCATTACAGACTGGATATGTCGTATAAAGTTCATTGATTATATAAAACGATCAATTTTATTTTAATAAAAATTCTAACAAAATTCCTAACCTACTAACAATTTACAGAATACAATAATAGATTATTTAGGTCTATTAATTTTTAATTTTATATATAACTTTCTATTTATATTAACTTTAGTGAAAATCATCCTATCTAAGTTTTAAAAATGATAAAAAAAAATTTAATCTATTAACTATAAAATTATCTTATAAATTGTTTTATGAAATTTCTATTATTCGATTTTATATCAGTTATAATGATTTATATCATTTTAATACTTTATTTTTCTGATGAATCGCAATAATAAGTGAATTTTATTCAAATCGAATTCTAATTTCGCGATATCTCACGTAAATAATATTGCATTATATTCACATGAGATATCCCTTTGACACATAGCTATCAAACTTCGAATGTGTCTCATATGCTTGATTCCATAAAGTTGGAAAAGTGGTTTTTCTACTAATAATTTATGTGCTAATTTTATTCATATCTGAAAATACTTACGCAAGATATTGTACTGCCAGATGATAGAAAGATCCTGTCAGTCCCGAGACAAATCTATCCCTGGAATGATTTTAATGGGAGTCCAATTAGAAAACTTTAAAAAATAATGAAAACAAGGTAACGAAATGAAGCTATCTAAATGATAAAATCGGAATTTAAAGATGTTAATAATGAAGACAGTGATGAAGAAAAACGATTCACAGTTTAAAGTGATTATGATGTCATGTATAACTATTGCATATTATTTTATTGAACTTTTAGCAGTGAATATCGCCAATTCTCGAATATATTTTAACATCATATAATGCATCAAATGAGGATTTTGATATTTCAAAATATCATATGATGCTATATATTTTGAAGACAGTGATGAAGAAAAACGATTCACAGTTTAAAGTGATTATGATGTCATGTATAATATACAATAGTTATAATTACTTGTACTTTTACAAATACTATTGTACTTTTCCCGCTGCCGATCCTTTTTTTTTTCAAATTAAAATGTTCTGCAGAATACCCAAACCTGCGAAAAATAATATATAGTACAGTAAATTTTTGTTAATTTGCATATTTTTTACAAATTATTTGTATTTATATTATGTAACATTTTAAAAAATTTATTTCAACATGTTGATTTCACAGAATTTTGTGTTACATTAACAATTTCTTTACGAATATCACAATTCCATATATTATATTCTAATTATCTAGTTTAAATGTTAGCATCATTCAAATAACAAATACATGTAAAATAAAATAAAAGTCTTTTAAAATAAAAAATAAATTCTAAAGAAATTTATATTTAATAAAATTATTCATCCTACATTACTATATATAAATAAATTAGGCAGCTACATTAGTAAGTACTACCGAAAAGAACAATTCAATTTGATAATTTTTTGTCCTTTAATAAACTATTTTAAGTCATTCTACTGGCTATCTTGTTTAATTTATTTTTATATCTAAAATTTAAATCCATCTTAATAATTGTTGTCAATTGTTAACAATAGATGCAATAAACAATACACAAGAATAAAATAAATTACAATAAAATAATAAAATGTTAACAATAATAATTGTTAACAAAAAATACAATAATAATAAATAAAGTACGGTATATTTCGAGACTATTTTCTATTTATTATGATTTAAAACAACAGAATTCTAAAAATCTGGTACTTTCGAGAATTCGGCTGTGCCGAATTAGCGAATATGTCAGATTATTTTAGAAGTAGAAAGTACCAGAAACTAAATGAAATATATTTCTCAAGTTAAGCTATGATCTTTTTAAAACCTACTGAAGATTTTATTTCAGATAAATTGTAAAATAACTGAAAGTATTAATGAATAAACAGATCATAATACGGATTGCTGACATTTATCAATTTTCAAAATGACAGATTTTAAAAGAAAATAATATCTGAAACTTCTCGATTTTGGTAATTGAATTTCGTCTATCAGATATCGAATTATCGAAATTTTCTAAAAAAGGAATTGAGTTTTCTTATATTATTATAGATACATATAGTATATTGATTAATGATAAAATATATATGCAATAAATGTTCGCATACACATGAATTATTTATATTAATTAATGTTTTACAGTACTTCTGTATAAATTTATTAAAACTAGTTTCCCACGCAGAATATTTTTAAAGAATTATAAGAAATTATACTAAGTGTTTTTGATATTTTGTGAACTTGTTCATTCCTATCATTTCACTGAGCTAAATTTACGGTTCATTTCATATTTTACTATTATTATATTACGATTATTGGACTAAGAAAAACAATTCAGTGAATTTATGAAGGTAGCTCATAATATTTCTAATGTTTGCATTAATTGTAAACTAGTATACAATTATACACAACTCGTAACATTAATTATCTATTATCCTATTTTATATAAAGAAACTGATACAAATATTTGCTAATCAGTTCGGTTAAAATATTGGAATACAGTTATTGATATGTTGTTGGTTGTTACCGCAGATGCTAAATATGTTATCACATATTTACCACCTGTAGATCACTGTCTAACAGTTAATACTGTATATTATACTTGCATATTTCGTATAGTACTTATAGCAGGTGAAACAATAAATACGAAAAGTATAAATTCATGCTGATTGTGAAACGATCGAAGTGTGTTTAGAATATGCCTGTGAACCGTATCGTTACATCATTTCCTCAATTGCCTTTGAAGTAACTGTAGAACAATCTTCGTAAGTCAACATTCTTTACATTTGGATAACGTATCTAAACAGAATTAATCTTTTAAGTATTTAATATACTTTATATAGTTCATAAAATTCCCTTAAAACGAAGATTAGGCTACCAAAATCTAATTTTATTAGCCACATTATTTCGTTGCTAAATGGAACTTTTTAAGTTATATAAAATTATTGCTTTGTGAAATTTTAGAACATTGTTAGAATATATTATATATTTAAAATAATACATTTGCAAGAAAATATAAATCAATATAACTGATTTTTAAATATTTTAAATTCAAGTATAGGTCTATACTAAATATAGAATCTGAAAAGTAAAATGAAGGAGAACGGTTATATAAGGCATCCAATAGATCAAAACAGCATTTTTAACAATAGAATATCGTGTTCACATTTATTTCAGGTGAGAGGAAAATTTAATTGAAAAAGCTAAACGTCTTAACTACCTGAAATTATAAAGTAAGTTATAGATTAAAAAGTTATATTATCGTATTATCTGTTAAATTTAATATGTTAAAACTATAATCATTAATTCTATAAAATGAAAATAAGAATTAAAAGATAATA
This sequence comes from Olivierus martensii, assembly GCA_000484575.1. Lineage (NCBI taxonomy): Eukaryota > Metazoa > Arthropoda > Arachnida > Scorpiones > Buthidae > Olivierus > Olivierus martensii. Next base: position 5,976 of record AYEL01087281.1, on the reverse strand, counting down.
ATTGATGGCTAGGACATTACTATATAACTCATGACAAGAGAAAACTCTTGAAAATATCTTATAAATAATGAAAAAACCCTATCAATTTTTTAACAAATTCGTGAAATTGCTGATTTCAATGATTGATATACAGTTAATAACTTCTTTCAAAAACATATTTTTTTTAACTAAAATGAAGAATTTAATAAGTAAAACGAAAAAAATGATTTGTTTACATGTATACATAAGCAATATATTAGATGTATTGCATGATATTAAGAAATATAATATTTAAAAAATAATCTTTTATCTTTATAATATATTTGAAACGTTTGACTTAAATGCTTATCATAGTGAATAATGTATATTTAACAAATGAGCAATTTCGTTTATCACTTTATATGAATTAAATTTCCTTTTTCATTTTGACGTTTTCTCGAATGAATAATTTAGAATTTATCCAGATTTCATTTCAATATAATCAAGTCAGTATAATGATGAATCAGATTTTTGTTCTGTAATCTTATTTCAAATTTTAAAATGAACACGAATTGCTTATTTACAAATTCAAAAAATTCTACGACATGTTAAGAAAGTAAATAGAATTTTTCGTAGAAGAATGTTACTGTATTAAAATAAATCAAGCTTCTAAGAACCAAAATTATGTCTTTTATTAATATGATATAAATATAATGGTTCCTTTCCTACTGCTTTGGGAATATTTAGTAAAAAGCAAGAAACTGTATTAATTCACTTTTAACTACAATATTTAATAACTTTTTAAGTATTGTTTTTGTATTATTTGATTAATTAATTATTTTCGGTTATTTAATTTATTTGTACAGTACTTAAATTTATTAGACTCCCTCTTATTTGGTCTCTCTTTAATCAGCCACATTTTCGATGAGCTACGAGTAGAAAGAAAAACGAATAAAAATGAATTAGTCATCCGGAAAGGGAAAAAAGCGTTTAAATTTGTAATAAGATATATCGAACAGAAAGATAATTCATCTGCCATTGATATAAATCTTATGGAAAATAGCGTAGTTCAAACAGAAATTTTGCTTATTGACAACAGATTTATGGACAAGACATCCAGAAGAGGAATTACATCATATATCGAACAGAAAGATAATTCATCTGCCATTGATATAAATCTTATGGAAAATAGCGTAATTTTACTTAAAAAACGAATTTACATCGAAAAGACAAATGAAGGTTACTGATTTGATTTAATAAACTTTTAAATATAACATATATACTTTTTAATTTAATTTACAACTTATAAATGATATTTTGCATATATTTTCAAATTAACCGGCCTTTCATTTATCCGGCCTAAAGTCCAGTCCCTATGGGACCGGATAAGTAGGAGTCTACTATATTTCTTTATTTTATTTTTTTCTCATGATGGAAATTTTTCTAAAAAAGCACTAAAAATTTATAATTTTGACTCAGAAATTTGATTTAATTATATCTCATGATGAAAATAAATTACTATTGAAAAACTTTATTTATACTTCACAAATACTGTACTGTATAAGATGATAATTTTTTCAGTAACTCATAATAGAATGTTCAATGTTACGTGTATGTAAATTAGTTGCATATGAAACTGATAAATTATTCACTTCTGTATTGTGCAAATAATTACTGTATGAATACTGTATTTTATTGAATGAAATCTGCTCTATCAATTATTGATGTTTTCAAACAAAAATCTATTATTTAGGAAATTAAAATTATTAAAATTTAAGAGCTTACTAGGAAAATAAAAAAATAAATAATTTTTAAAATATATTAAGAAATTTTAATATTTACTTTATTAAATATCAAATTATTAATTTAAACGAGTTAAAAAATGAATGAAATACAGTCGATTCTCGGTATTCGCGGTAGTTACGTTCTGTAAATTCTTCGCGAATATTGAATTAGCGAATAGTGAATCATTGTGTCTGTGGGAAATATAGAATTAGGTTCCTGCGAACCTTTCTTCCCAACATTTTCATACTTGGTTTGTGTTTTTCTATTTACAGACACCTTATTTATATGTAGGCTATTACGTTACTTACAAATAATTTTATAATATGCAATGCACAGTACTATATACAGTATTATAATTACAGTAAAATCTTTATTTAATTTTTTAAAACATTAACTATGTAGTAAATAAAATCTTATTTTTGATCTTTAAAACACTAACTATGTAATAAATAAAATCTTATTTTTGATGGGTAAATAGTACTGTATACAGTATTATAATTACAGTAATCTTTATTTAATTTTTTTACATTAACTATGTAGTAGATAAAATCTTATTTTTGATTGATAGTTTTTGACTATATAAAGTATTATAATTACAGTAATCTTTATTTAATTTTTTAAAACTATACAATATTATAATTACAGTAATCTTTATTTAATTTTTTAAAACATTAGAGTACTATATACAGTGTTATAATTACAGTAATCTTTATTTAATTTTTAAAAACATTAACAAGTATTATAATTACAGTAATCTTAGTTAATATTTTTAAAAATTAAATATAGTATTATAATTACAGTAATCTTTATTTAATTTTTTAAAACATTAACTACATCTTATTTTTGATTGATAGTTTTTTGATGTTGCAAGATGTTTGATATGGCAGTTGACACATTGTCTTTCTGAACTGCGTTGAAAAACTCCGTCAGCCTTGTCTGCGTCGCTTTTTGCCTCAGATTTCCTAAATTTCGGCGTAAGGAGCAAATACGCAGGAATTTAGGCGCCTAAATTTGAGGCTGCATTCAAGCATAGGGTCACATTCTTCTATGGGACCTGTGGACGATATGAACAGGCTTTTGGCCTACCTGCGGTCTGTGGAATGAGCGAGGATAGGTAATGAGAAATTTTCCGGCAAACCGATTAAGAGACTACATTTGGTAACAAACAACTTCCTTTATTAGAGAGAGAGTTTACATTGGTAACAGTATTTTCGTCGCTCAGCGGGAGTCCGCGAATAAGTGCGAAAGCTCCGCGAATATCGATTTTGTGGTTACAAATAAATTTTCGCGAATAGTCGAATACGCGAATAATTGACTGTACATGTAAAGTAAACTGACTGACTGATTAAAATTAATCTTTGGTAAGAGTATTAGGACAATGTTAAATTTTAAATGAATATATATTACTTATGTCTATTTTTATTTTTTAATTAATTTATTTTTTCAAAAATTTAAAAAATAAATTGAAAATCAATACTATAATTTAAATTCCCTATAATTACTGTAATTAAATTATGTCTGGGCGATAAAATTCAAAGTCTATGTTAGTTGCAATAACTATTAATAATTATTGATATATAATAAATTAAATCACTTTCTTCCTAGTGCGTATAATCATGCTGATAATAATTTTTTTTTTTGCATTCCTATCGTTCAAAATATTCCTCTGTGACTTTCTCTTTACTATTTCGATCGTTTCTTATAAAAATCCGTCGTTTATATTTGAAATTGACTTTATGATTTTTGCTTTTTCCCAATACAGTGGTGCTCGCAATTCGATGTCCCGCAATTCGACATTTGAGTTTCGCGAATTGGCTCATGCGCGTGCATGGAATTGTGTGATGTCATTTGCTATTTGTCAGTTCTTTTTGAGCTACTTTGGTGTTTTCCCGTGTTGTTTGTGTTAATTTTCAATTCTACATTTTTCGGAAAGTAAAAAATTTGTAATTACCGGGTATTATTATATTTTTGAGTGAAATGTAAGGATGGGTTCAAAGAGAACTGACCAGAGGAATAATTCCGTAAAGAAGAACACTCGATTAAGCAAAGAGATGAAGAAAAAAATTTAGATAAAGTGCAGAAAGGTAGAAAACAATTAAAATGTAACTCGAGTATGGCGTTCATAGGACAACTGTGGCAACGTTTTGCAATAGAGAGAGATTATGGTTGCTAGGGTATCTGCTGGAAGACTTCCTTCCAACATCCAAGGGCTAATAAATTGTGTGTTGTGTATAAAATAGTGCATTTTGTAATATAGTGTGTTACAAAATAATAAAACACATAGACTATAATAAAGTAAATAATATAGTATATCTCTCTCATCTCACTCGTTAGGGGAGTGGGATGGGACCGATAACGAATTAATCTATTTTACATATCTTATATGAGAAATATTGTCCCGCAATTCGATAGTTTCTCAATTCGACATTACTTCGGCGACAGATTAGTGTCGAATTGCGAGGCATCACTGTATTATTTTTATGTTGTTATTATTGAATCTGGCTTCTTTTATGAGACATAAAGAGGCCAGATTGGATACGGCACTCTTTGCAGAATTTTATAACAAAAATAAATTGGGAAAAAGCAAAAATCATAAAGCCAATTTCAAAAATAAATGACAGATTCTTACAAGAAACGATCGAAATAATAAAGAGAAAACCACAAGGCAATATTTTGAACGATAAGACTGCCGAAAAATATCTTAAGCACGATTATATGCACTAGGAAGAAAGTGATTTAGATAACCCCAGGAACATCATTAGTAAATAACAAAATCCGTTATATATATTATTATTATTATATTTAATTTTAAATTATCATCATTTTAATCCTTATTTAATTATAGTATTGTCACAAATAGCAACAAATATACCGTTATAGTTTGTAAATCAAAATGTTCTCTTCGATTTTCTCAGTGTACCTGACATGATACCTGATGAGGACGAAAGCCGAAAACGTTTGTATTAAAGCTTATTTCTATACTGCTATTAGTGCTATAATGAAATCGTAATTTATTTAATATATTTTTTTTGATAAAGTTATGCCTGTAATTAAATGATTTTTTCTCACTTGTTAAATATGTATTGTTCACTATGATAATACGTTTTCCGGTCCTATTATTTATTAATTATTAAATTATCAATAAATTAGCATTGCAAAAATATATTATTTATTATTAATATCCGAATTATAATTATTTTATATGGCCTTTTGTGCTCTTGCATTCTTTCTTTTAGGTTCCTCTTTATAATCCCAATATAATATTGTTCTTGATTCTGTTATCTTTGAACGAAAGCCGAAAACGTTTGTATTAATTAAAGCTTATTTCTATGCTTGTTTTAGAGGAATCGTAACTTATTTATAAAAGTATAAGCAGTCTACAACTTTTAGAACCAAATATATTAAATTCTATCACCTATTCTCAAATTTACCTAACAAGTAAGAAGTAAATCAGATTCTTGTTTCTGTAATAATTATATAAAAATGTGTGACACGAACATTTTAAACATAAGCTGAAGTTGAATTATATCAACAAATACAAAACAAGAGTTTAGATAGCACTGTATTGAATAAACAAATTTATGCCGAGATTTAACAAATTTATAAATAAACTTTCCAAATACCGTATCTGGCTTTGCCATGTTTATAGGATGTTATATGAACGTGAAATGTTTACTTAACGAATTTTCCAAGTTAACGCAATCCAGATAAGTAGTCAACAGATTATAAATTAAATTTAAACGAATATGATATAAATTAAATTAACAGAATATAATTTAAATCTATAATTTTATATAAACTTAAATTCGGAATTGAATTTAAAAAAGTATAATATGCAAATAGATCATATTATGTAGAAATGAAAATAAACTTCGCATGAATAATTACTATTTAAAAATAGATCACTGTTCAGTATTCAAAACAACGATACAGTAAATTTATGTTAAAATACTGAAAAATTTTGAAATAATTTAATAAAATATAATTAAAATGAAAAATTAAAACTTTGAAATTATTTAAAAACACATAATATTTTTATTTTAATATGCCATATTATTATATGTTATAATTTGGAAGTATGTACAAATATATATTCTATTTAGAAATCAATATATATATTATATATCAATATTATCAATATATATAGATAAGTAGTCAACAGATTATAAATTAAATTTAAACGAATATGATATAAATTAAATTAATAGAATATAATTTAAATTTATAATTTTA